>JAIUZE010070233.1:0-195786 GCA_022085475.1 Heliosperma pusillum
CCCTATCGGGTTGTCACGTACCCGATCGGGGAAGTCCTCTTATCTGAATATTGACAACTAAATTCTATCTAAAGACGATATTTAAATGGCAATAATGAAAGTCTATCTAACTAAACTAATAAACTAGAGAATAACAATATTATAAACTATCTAGGAACGGAAAAAAGACGATAAAATAAACTATCTAGATAACGATAAAGTAAACTATCTAATAATAGAAATAAAATGACAATAAAATAAACTATCTATAACGATAAAGTAAACTAACTAATCAAGTTGATATAATGAAAGAGAAATACATGTAAAACTAATTAAAAGTCTCATAGATACCAACATTAGAATTACTATCATTGTCTAGGCCTTGTAGCGGTATATTCCTTCCGGATTCGTACCGACCTTTTAGTGGGTCCTAACGTCCTTTCAGCATGGTTAAGTCACTAAACCCCTATTAATAGTCCTAATTCCTATCCCAACTCTCGTTATAAAGATAGAAATGACTAATACAAACAATTGCTTATGGCCACTAAACAAAGTTATAGAATTTGACACGACCAAGGAAGAAACAATTTAGACGGTTCAATTGGTAACTACTCTTCTTTTAATTCATTTAACTCGTAAATCATTTCAAATATTACAACTCTATTTATTTTATTTACACAATGATAATTTTACAATATTAGAATTAATCTAATTTATGTGATTATGTGATTAAGTAAATTAATAAGAAAAAGATGTATGAAATTAAACTATGAAATATAAATACTAAAGTGATTATGGTGATTATGTTAACAATGATTCTAATGACAAATTTTAGGATTATTTGATTAGGTAAATTATAATGTGACATGCTAAATAATACTTTGGTTTTAACTAGATTAATTTTAGTTTGATTTCCTAATAACAACAATATTATGAAAATGATACTAGTGAGATTATAATTCATGATGACTAAAATTGCATAGTAAATCAAGATTAGAGAGTTACCGAATTGGAATAAGAGTATATAAGAATGAAAGTAAGAACAAATATCCAATAACAAAAGCTAAGTAAACACTAGAGAAATGCTAAGAAAACTATAAAAACTTGTAAGAAAGTATGCTAAGGTTGATATGAAAATGTATATGATGATAGTAGATAATTGGATAAAAAGATGATTAGATAAAAGATGATTATTGTGTGTAATGATCATTGGCTTTTATAAGGCTGCATGGCTGCTGATCCTCTTGCAAATTCGTACCCTAGTCAAAGCATTAAACCACCCATTTAAGCTCGGATTGAAGAAGAGCCAAGTAACGTCTTCTTGAAGAAATACCCGATCGGGTAACAGGCAATCAGATCGGGTTTTTGTGTAAGTCGGATTTTCCGTCTTTTCATCTTAGGCACGGAATCCTATGCCTTAGTCTTTGGTCAATGCATTACGGAATTGGGCTTGGGCTGATCTTCTCTTGACTTGGGTTGAGTTTTCTTTTAAAGTTCAAAGCCAAAAATCCAAATTGAGTCCATTCGAGGAAAGATGTAGCGGAATCGTAATCAAATTGTGAACTGGCTATCATCAATTCCTTGAAAACTCATATCCTAGTGTCTTTGCTCCATAAAGTAGGAAAATATAGCAAAACCGCTTCATTTCCTATAAAACGAGTCAAAACACGCAAAACAACTAGAATAGCAGTATTAGCTCGTTAATCACTTAACAAAGTGCATAAATCGTATAGAAATCGAGCTAAAACGGGGGATAAATCAATACAAAATATCACTTATCAAACTCCCCAAGCTAAACCCTTGCTTGTCCTCAAGCAAATATAACAATCATAACTAGGACAAGGGTAGCTAACGATGATCAATCTATCATACAAATCTCAAAAAGTAAGCTCTTAATAAGTAGATGAATCATAAGCCCGCAGCAACAAGGGCGAAGGAAAATGCGAATCATGGTTGAGATTTACATAACGGCGCAGCATAGAAAATATTCTTCGGACCTTTTCAGCTCTTGCATGATCTTTATGACAATGGACTCTCACGGTACACTCATCACTCAAATTTTTTTAAAATAGGAAATATTGGTTCAAATTTAAAGTGACACTCACCTATCTAAGACTTATAAGAATGTGCCCGCAGTCTAGTATGGTAGACAATCCAAAATCATTAAGTAAAACTAATCATGATCAAAATATAACGTAAGAAGCACTAGTAAAGTAAAGAAGAAGCTTGGGAAATTTGGGTAAGAAAGTGGACAAATGAATTTGGTCATGTGGAGCTTAAAGTCAAGCTAGTAATAACCAAATGTGTAGTGGATACTCAATCCAAATCATACCAATTCCCATTGACAAAAGTCAAAGCCAAAAGCAGCATATTGGCTTATTAAACATTAGAATCAAGATACGACTTCCCACAGTTTTCTTCCTTTTCATTCATTCCATGGAAGCGTTTTTCCTCTTTTTCTTTTTTTTTCCTTTTGAGCTTTCAATTTCATTTTTTTCATTTTTCTTTTCTCATCATTTCTCAAAGCTCCTTTTTTTTTTTCTTTTTTCTCTTTCACATCAAAACCCGGAAATCAGTAATCCCGAGACAGCTCACACCAAATGGTGGCATTATCATAACATCGCAAAATCATAGAACACCCCTACACATATAGTTGGTTACTAGCTCAACAAGGGTAGGAAAAGTTATAATGTAGCTAGAAAGAAGGGTGTTTTAGTGAAATGTGAACAAGAGATTGAATAGCTTCAAAATGTAGATCATGACAGTAGTACTTATAGAAAATGGAATAAAAAGCATACTTATGCGTTTATGCGTTTTGATGTAACACAGACTATAAGGAGAAACTACTCACTCCTAAACTGGGATCAGGTTAAGATGTACCGACCACTGGAGGCTCTACCTTACAATATGAGTAGCTTGCCAAAGTCAAGATCAAGCTTAATTAAGTCCAAATGCAATTTCCTACCTACTTTGTACAAGACATCCCCATGAATGCATAATTCCTCATAATAAAACGAAACATCAGCTTATAAAAACTATAAAATGAGAAATGTAAGATGGAAACGATCTTTTCTTTTTGATTTTTTCGATTTTTCAATAAACTAAAAAGAAACTAAGAAAATAAAAAGAAAATAAACTAAAAAGAAAACTAAAAATCTAAATGCAATCCTAAATGCAGTTCCTAAATGCAAATCCTCCCCCAAGCTAAAACTTCACATTGTCCTCAATGTGCATGCAATTATAACAGAAACAAACCGAGAAACGGCTAATAGCACATGTAACAGAGAAATAATATGAAATTCTAATGGGAAAAAGGGGCTTAAAAAGAAAACTAAAAATGTGAAAAATAAAGAAAAGAAAAGAAATAAAATTCTTACAAAATGGTTAGCCTCCCCCAAGCTAGTATGAACAAGGGGAGCTCATCATCAAATCACAAAGGCCACCAGCCACGGCCTCTCCTCTCAGAAGGAGGTGGCTCGGGTGCGGATCCAGAAGCATCTGCATAGTGGGTATCATCTGCAGAATGATAACTACCACGAGAAGGAAAGATCCCGGTTGGGATGCTGGCTCCAAAGTTCTGATACTCTTCCACCTGGTGATCAGGAAAATCACCTCCATACCCTCCAAACCTCTCTACGCCATAATCGGTTCCACAATAATCAGGTCCGGTTCGTGGCACACCTGCACCATAAGCAGCACCATACCTCCCCTCGGGCCAAGTATAAAAAGACGGGTGGGGGCCCTCGGGTCTAATCACACCTTGCCTAGCAAAGTGGTCATATATGGGGTGCAAAGCAAGCTGTTGGTCGGACTGAATCCTATTGACAGACAATGTTAAAGCTTCAAACATGGCGGCTACATCGCCCTCAGCATGGGTCGATTGAGAGGATGATCCAACCTCAGGGCGGCTGGATCTAAGCTGAACAGGGGGGTCAATGGGAGTGATATCCCCAACAGGAAGGTAGTAGGTAGGTCGAGGTAAGATAGCCTCACCCTCTTGAAGTGGAGGTCGCTGCCGAAGAAATGGAATTTGCTCTAACTCGGCGGTCAACTTGACCGAATCACGGCCAGCAATCCTCCAAATCATATGGGGTGAGAAGCACGAAACCAGTTTAGCTGAACAAAGTATGCATAATCTAACCCATTTCCCATCTCGGTGGGAGGTGTAGTCAATGCCCGAAGGTTGGTGGTGGCTTGGTTAAAGCCACAAACTCTCATAGCTAGGTGGGTAATAAGACCTCCATAGACAATGGTTATGTTCTTGGGATTAACAGCTTTGCTCAACTGAACAGCAAAATGATACGGTATACTAACAGACCATGGTACATCACCATCCACATTCAAAAATCCTCCTAACATTTCTAATTCTACTCGTCTCACCAAATGAGGTTCAGCACGACCCAAAAAGGTCCATCCCATGAATCTTTGCCAGATTCTAATGGCGGGATGATGTATATGTTGGTGTAGGACATGGTCCCAACGAGAGACAGGGTAAGTCGAAATAGCACTCCAAAGCAGGCTAACATCAATGCCTTCCGGAGGTGAGGGAACAGTATTTTCAGTGGTGAGACCAAAATAACTAGCAAAGTTCTCCAAGTTCATACTATAATCATCATTGAACAAACGAAACCGAACTTGAGGCATAATGTTTCTATTTCTAGACCGATGCAACTCGAATGAGCTCAAAAATTCAAGAGTTAATTGAGGGTAGGTCTCATAGCGAAAGTTCATGCTAACATGCATACCTAGACCCCTAAATAACACCTCAACATGCTCAAGAAGTTTCATATGCCTTAAAGAAGAAACATTGAGGAACTTTGTAGCCCTCATACCTTTGCTTTTTAGAACGCACCATTTTTGCCATTGCTCCTGTGAGCTAAACTCTACATCCGGGAAGCTAGGATCATGCATAACATTCCCTTGATTTTGTTCATCAGCTTCAAGCATTTCAATATCTTCCTCTTGTGCTCTACTACTCTCTCCTTGAGTGGAGGTTCTTGCCCTCTTTGATTTCCTTAGTGTAGGTGCCATTTTCTACAAATAACTAGTAGTAAAACACTTCATTTGTAAACACAATTTGATAGTCATAAGTGTTATAATACTTAGCTTTAAGCACAAATTCAAGTATAGTGACCTTAGTAAAACATTGTCATGCTATCTGTTAAGTACAAATGGATGTTTATAAGCATAGCAATATGTTAATTAGGTGAGCAACATATACTTGAAAGAATTTGGCTACTACCTAAAGGTACCAATGCTAACTTAACATGACAAGATCATAAGTGCATAGTATAAAGCAAGTATTCAAGCATCATACTACCACTTAAGCAAAAGTTGTTAACATATAGCAAAGATGAGTATCCTAACTTAGCTAATGGGCATCCAAATCAAAGTAATCATCCTAATTAATCACTAGAATTCACTCTATAGCATGTAAAAATCATTAGAAATCCAACTTAAACAAGTTTTACAATCAAAATCAAGAACCCCCAATTTGGAGTTAGGGTTTGTTTATGTTGGATTTCTGAAAAATATAGAGAGATTGAAGTAACTAAAGTAGAAATAACTTACTTGATGATGATTAGAAGTTGCTCTTGATGAACTATAGGAACAAATTTTGCAAGAATAGACTAAGAATTGAGGGTTTTGAGAAAATTTCAGCTTTGAGATTGAAGAACACGGGTATAAGGTAGCAAGCAAAAGGGTAGCAAATGGGTTTTATAGAAGAAAGTAGAGTAAAACACGAAACAGACCATTTACCCGATCGGGTAGACATGGATCCGATCAGGTAAACCTGCTGATCCGGTTTTTGTTTCTGTTTTCTTTGCCACTTGCTCTTACCTTTTAGCTATGTCCTTGCACATACTTACTAACCATAGTGATCTTGACAACTTGTGCCAAGGATAGCTTCGTCTTGTCTCAATAGGTCCTCCGATTCTAAATACGAAAATCTATTGACGAAATATGCATAATAACAAGTAAAACGAAGAAAATGTTTCTAACTATTACAATACAAAATCCAAAAATAGAGTCCAAATATAATAGTCCAAAATAAAAATCATTGTCTAATAAGTAAAAGAAAAAGAATGCATAAAGAAAAAGAAAAGAAAAAGACAGGTTGCCTCCCGACAAGCGCATTTTGAGTCATGCTAGACTTTGTTGTTCTATCCCCCCTTAAGCCTTATGAAGGGATTTTAGCTCCTAGTAGCTGGATTCGTCCTTGAAGTTCCTCATTTACCTTTTTACCAACACCCATGGCAATCTCATTCTTCCGCAGTTTTGAAAGCTTCCAGGTCACCATCCCCAACGCTCAACACATCCCCCTTTTTGTCAAAGGTGGCACTCGATCCACCTATTTCAAATGTGATCCTTTCTCCCTTTACATCAATACAAGCTCCAACCGTATTTAGGAAGGGTCTCCCTAATATGATATGGTCATCCCTTTCTCCCTTTGAATATATTACATAAAAATCGACGGGGATGAGGAAATACCCAATCCGTATTGGGACATCTTCCACAATTCCTGCCGGAGTATGCATATATCAATTGGCAAGTTGGAGGCTAGTACTAGTGAATTTCATTTGTATGGGGCAATGTTCATGATAGACATCAAAAGGCATGACGCTAATTGAAGCTCCTAAGTCACACAATGCACCTCTTACCTTATGAAAACACATGGTGAAAGAAATGTTGAAACAACCTGGATCTTTAAGTTTGGAGGGAATGAGGATCTTCCCTTCTTCAAGGTTAGGTTCCTTGTGATTATCCTTGGTTGCTTCTTTTTCCTTAGATATCTTGCCAATCCTTGCTTCTATCTTTGAAAAAGCTTCGTTTGTTGCCAAAGTTGCCTCTTCAATCATTTCTTCCAATTTCCCTTGTGCTTTTATCATTGACATGATCAAAGCTTCGAGACGAGATGTCTCCTCATGTGTAGGGGTTTTGGTTGGTTTGGATAGTGTTGGATTGTTGCTAAGTTCGTGGGGTAACCTATAAATTGTCTCCTTACTCTTTCCATTCCCAAGAGGGTGATCACAAGGTTTGTCACTAATCATGTCAATTGTGACAATTGATGGCACGTCTCTCTCTTGGGTATTATGACTAGAACTCGATGGGGTCAACTCCTCCACTCTCTTTTGGAGAGATAAAATGGCTGATTTGAGCGAGTTTAGGCTAGAAAGGAAGTAAGAGCTCATGTTATGTTGGGTTTGGGTTATCTCCCTTAACTTGACATCTATTAGACCATTTTGAAAAGGTGGGTATTGTGGTGTATGAGTAAGTTGGGTTTGATGAACTTGTGGGTGAAAAGGGTTTAAGGTTGTGAGTTTGTTCCCACATCGTTGAGGTACATGCCCTATCCCACCACAAAGTTCACATGGTGTTGTTATTGAGGTAAATGGATTTGAAAACTTTGGGACGATATAATGTACTTTTCGGGGTGGTTTCGTTGGATTGACTAGGACAAGCTAAGGAAATTGTAGTGTCAACTTCATTTGAAGTTTCCACTCGACTCTTCTTTCGCTCTCCCCCATTGGTTTGCGAACCTTCCCCTCTTTCATTTTGTGATTTAGTTGATAGGGTTGACAAATTGCTTCTAAACCTACGGTGAAAAGCGACGACAATCTCTTCCCACTGCATAGGTCTTGTGGCTTCCTTTAAGCGACGGGTGAACCACCATTTTGCTTCTCCCTTTAGTGATAAAGGAAAAAGGGTTTCTCGAATTTCGTTCTGGGTGATTCCCTCCCTCACAATGTTTTGACAAAGCTCACAAAAGGTTTGAAGATGGTGTGACGGGTTTTCGTTCGGTTTTCCCCTAAATTGGTTACCCTCTATAAGAGCAATCAAAGTCAAATGGACCCTTAGGATCCCACTGGCAAGCTCAAAAACCCGGTACCTTGGATCTTCTCTAGTTAGCACCATTTTATCAACCTACAAGAAAAACACAAAAGAGAAAGTTAGAAATGAATTAGGTACGGTTGCACCTAAAAAATGGTAGAATAAATAAAAACCAACAATACATAAATAAACAAAACCGTGCTCCCGGCAACGGCGCCAAAATTTGGTCGGTTCTGTCGCGGTCCCGAACAAAAATAATTACCCGCACTTAGGCTAACAACATAAGGAATGTAATTAGGGAAGTAGGGTGTCGATCCTCAGGGAATACGTGTTACTTATGAATTGCTATGGATTGGTTTTCATTTAGAATCGAGTCACTTGAGTTGTTTGTCTAAACTATTAACATGAAATAAAATGACAAATATGTAAATGACGATATGTAAATGACAAATATGTAAATTGCAAAACAAAAAACCCAGAACAGAAGACTTACCCGATCGGGTTGTCACGTACCCGATCGGGGAAACCCTCTGATCTGAATATTAACAACTAAATTCTATCTAAAGACGATATTTAAATAACAATATTGAAAGTCTAACTAACTAAACTATTAAACTAGAGAATAACAATAATAAAAACTATCTAGGAACGGAAATAAAAAGACGATAAACTAACTAGATAACGATAAAGTAAACTATCTAATAATAGAAATAAAAAGACAATAAAATAAACTATCTAAAACGATAAAGTAAACTAGCTAATCAAGTTGATATAGTGAAAGAGAAATACATGTAAAACTAATTAAAAGTCTCATAGATACCAATATTAGAATTACTTATGATTGTCTAGGCCTTGTAGCGGTATATTCCTTCCGGATTCGTACCGACCTTTTAGTGGGTCCTAACGTCCTTTCAGCATGGTTAAGTCACTAAACCCCTATTGATAGTCCTAATTCCTATCCCAACTCTCGTCATAAAGATAGAAATGACTAATACAAACAATTGTTTATGGCCACTAAACAAAGTTATAGAATTTGACACGACCAAAGGAAGAAACAATTTAGATGGTTCAATTGGTAACTACTCTTCTTATAATTCATTTAACTCGTAATTCATTTCAAATATTACAACTCTATTTATTTTATTTACACAATGTTAATTTTACAATATTAGAATTAATCTAATCTATGTGATTATGTGATTAAGTAAATTAGCAAGAAAAAGATGTACGAAATTAAACTATGAAATATAAATACTAAAGTGATTATGGTGATTATGTTAACAATGATTCTAATGACAAATTTTAGGATTATTTGATTAGGTAAATTATAATGTGACATGCTAAATAATACTTTGGTTTTAACTAGATTAATTTTAGTTTGATTTCCTAATAACAACAATATTATGAAAATGATACTAGTGAGATTATAATTCATGATGACTAAAATTGCATAGTAAATCAAGATTAGAGAATTACCGAATTGGAATAAGAGTATATAAGAATGAAAGTAAGAACAAATATCCAATAACAAAAGCTAAGTAAACACTAGAGAAATGCTAAGAAAACTATAAAAACTTGTAAGAAAGTATGCTAAGGTTGATATGAAAATGTATATGATGATAGTAGATAATTGGATAAAAAGATGATTAGATAAAAGATGATTATTGTGTGTAATGATCATTGGCTTTTATAAGGCTGCATGGCTGCTGATCCTCTTGCAAATTCGTACCCTAGTCAAAGCATTAAACCACCCATTTAAGCTCGGATTGAAGAAGAGCCAAGTAACGTCTTCTTGCAGAAATACCCGATCGGGTAACAGGTAATCCGATCGGGTTTTTGTGTAAGTCGGATTTTCCGTCTTTTCATCTTAGGCACGGAATCCTATGCCTTAGTCTTTGGTCAATGCATTACGGAATTGGGCTTGGGCTGATCTTCTCTTGACTTGGGTTGAGTTTTCTTTTAAAGTTCAAAGCCAAAAATCCAAATTTAGTCCATTCGAGGAAAGATGTAGCGGAATCGTAATCAAATCGTGAACTCGCTATCATCAATTCCTTGAAAACTCATATCCTAGTGTCTTTGCTCCATAAAGTAGGAAAATATAGCAAAACCGCTTCATTTCCTATAAAACGAGTCAAAACACGCAAAACAACTAGAATAGCAATATTAGCTCGTTAATCACTTAACAAAGTGCACAAATCGTATAGAAATCGAGCTAAAACGGGGGATAAATCAGTACAAAATATCACTTATCAGGCACCTACACTATTGATAAAGCTTTATGCGATCTAGGTGGTAGTGTAAGCGTCATGCCCTATTCCATCTGCGAAAAATTGAATATGGGAATTCTCAAATGCACAAGTATCACCCTGCAAATGGCAGATCGTTCTCTAAAACAACCTATGAGAGTTTTAGAAGATGTACCTGTTAGAGTAGGAAGATTTTTCATTCCAGTCGATTTCATAGTGTTAGATATAGCTGAAGATTCGCAAATCCCTATCATTTTAGGAAGGCCATTTCTACACACTGCGGGAGCAGTAATCGATGTCAAGAATGGAAGATTGACATTAGAAGTAGGTGATGATAAAGTCACCTACAACTTAAACAGTGCAATGAAGAGCCCTATGCTTGAAAAGCCTTGCTGTTTCCTTGACATTGTCGACTCAATCATTGATGAATCTCTGTATCCAGCAATAATTGAGGATCCTTTAGAAGCAATTTTATTGTTAGAGGATATCTCTGAGAACGACAATTTTGAGATCAATGAGCTGGAAAGGGAGTTGACTGGAAAAGAGATACCATCTGAAGAAGTTGAGGAGTTCATAAGCTTAATTGATGCTCCTGCCAAGGCAGAAGTACATAAACCCGAACTTAAACCTCTTCCCTCAAATCTAAAGTATGCCTTTTTAGATGAATCTTAATATTACCCAGTCATAGTGAGTGCTCTCCTAGATGAAAATCAGTTAAACTCACTATTGACTGTCTTGAAAAAACATAAAAAGGCAATAGCTTATAAGCTTGAAGATCTAACTTGCATAAGCCCAGACTTCTGCATGCATAGAATCAACTTAGAAGAAGGCCAAAAACCTTGTGTTCAAGGTCAACGCCGTCTTAATCCCAACATGCAAGAAGTAGTTAAAACTGAAGTTCTGAAATTGTTAGATGCTGGCATAATCTACGCAATTTCTGACTCGAAATGGGTTAGCCCTGTTCAAGTTGTTCCCAAGAAAGAAGGAACAACAGTAGTCAAGAATGAAAATAATGAGCTCATCCCTACAAGGATAATGACGGGATGGCGCATGTGTATTGACTACAGGAAGTTGAATCAATCAACTCGAAAAGATCACTATCCTCTACCCTTCATTGATCAAATGCTAGAGAGGTTAGCTTGCCACAAATATTCCTGCTATCTAGATGGTTACTCAGGATTTTTCCAAATTCCTATCCACCCTGAGGACCAAGAGAAAACCACTTTCACCTGTCCCTATGGTACTAGTACCTTTGATAATTGTTTGACAAATCTATCCAAAGTACTAAAACGCTGTGAAGAAGTCGACCTTGTTCTCAACTGGGAAATGTGTCACTTCATGGTGAACGAAGGTGTAGTTTTAGGACACATCATTTCTGAGAGAGGTATAGAAGTGGATCGTGCTAAGATCCAAGTTATTGAACAACTGCCACCACCTGCTAATGTAAAAGGAATCAGGAGTTTCCTTGGCCACGCCGGTTTTTACCGACGGTTTATAAAAGATTTTTCAAAAATAGCCAAGTTTCTGACGGAGCTCCTTTTTAAGGATGCTCCTTTTAATTTCACAAGGGAATGCCTTGAGGCATTCAACAAAATCAAACGCGCTTTGATCACCGCACCTATAATCCAGTCACCTGATTGGAATCTTCCATTCGAACTTATGTGCGATGCGAGTGATTATGCCGTTGGAGTTGTTTTAGGGCAAAGAAAGGAAAAGTTCCTTCATGCAATTTACTATGCTAGTAAAACCTTAGATCCTGCCCAAATCAACTACGCCACCACTGAAAAAGAACTTCTCGCCATTGTCTATGCCTTAGACAAATTCCGTTCTTACCTTATAGGATCAAAAGTTATTGTTTACACTGACCATACTGCCTTGAAATATCTGCTTTCAAAGAAAGAGGCAAAACCTAAACTTATCCGATGGATCTTACTCCTTCAAGAGTTTGATCTAGAGATCCGGGATAAGAAAGGAGCAGAGAACGTAGTCGCTGACCATCTCTCTGTGGGAAATAACTGTTTACATCCCCTTAAAATTTGGGATTATAACAAAATTATATAATATGAATTGCGAGTCATAAATATGAAAACAATGTAAATATAGAGAAAACGAATTAAACCTTTGGTCCTAGCAAAAACGGCCTAAGAACAGATATCAAAGTAGATATCCTCCTAATTGTCTCACCCAAGATAGATCGAGATATGCCCTTCTCCTTTGCTAGAAAGATGATTAAAAGTTACTGTTAACTTTTTAGGTTTTTGTGTTTAGTGTGTGATGGAGGCACAAGTGAGAGAATAGAATTAGGTTAGAATTATTTTTCTCCTCTTGCTTAATCTCACGGCACTACTAGGTCATATATGAGGAGATTTAGTATCCTCAAATAACTACCCATTGACCGGAAAAACCCGAGTGTATCTGGACACTTTTTCCGGTCATTTTAGCTTCTAATATAATGTAATATATTATAATCGTCATTAGTCAAAGACCGACATTATAATACATCATTAATTATAAATATCCGTATATTTATAATTTTCCAATTAATTATAACGGTTTATATTTAATTAGCTTACATTATATACAACAATTAAATATAACATTTTATATTCAATTTACGACTTACAGTTAATTCGTCTCAGCTAACTTTATTTAATCATTATTAAATAATCGTCTCATCATCACATTGACTAACCTTTTAGTCAAATACACTGACTAACCTTTTAGTCATGTAATTTGGGCATCAATATGATCATTTTCTCAAATAATCACATCTCTCAAACACATCCTATAGGTGTGACTTTAGGGACCAGTTGATCACCGCCATCTGTATGACATAACGTCAAACTTACTCTAGCAAGACGCCAAACCGTTTATCGACAAAGTTAATCAAACTGATTACAATACAAGAAGTATACCTGTGAACCTACAGGATTCTATTTATGTTAGTGCACAAATGTGGAGGCCAATGGCCTCCAACAATCTCCCACTTGTCCGTACTCAAGTGGGGTGGCGATATCGATTTCATTATCCAGAATAAATTTCTCACACTCAATGTAAACCAATTTGCAAAGTCCGTATTCACAAAGGTCGTAGTTTACAAGTGATCAGTATCAAGAGTGGTTTCCCCTACTAGAGAGTAACTTAACTGATAAACGAATCTTCATTCGAGCATGGCCATGCATTTCAGTTACAGCTCCTTGAGTGGCCCTGAGAAATATCATATCCTGATAAAGGTTGGATATTTTCTTCAACTCGAATCTTGCAGATACAAGCGCAGTATGAAATGACCCAGTGAAAATCTACTTAGCCTCCTGTTACGGTCGACCATGAGAAAGAAACCAAAGTCACCCAAAAACTGCCTTTATCTCAAGAGACAGTCGATAGTCAAAAGAATCGACTCTAGGAACACTTATGGATGTCCTATCCACGACCTGGCACCTAATGTTCCGAAACATTTAGGACTCCATAACGTCGTCACAAAATGTCCTGCGCAGTATCATTATAACCCGCATCTGTGATCGATCAGTCAACAGTTTTACTTATGGCTCGTTGAACCCACCATCAATCGACGTCACAAAATAATTGCCAGAGTTATCAGCTCATGTAGGCAATTACGGACCCAAAACAAAATATAATGTAATTCAGTTCACTTTGTGGTGTTCAATGTTGTCAGTACAACCCACATGAAAAACAAAATATAAAACAAAACGATGATTTCATAGATGGTTTTATGAAAAAGATACATGTGTCTAATCCATATAAAACAACTAATACAACTCAGGAACACGCTTAATTCCCATGGAAATAACGTGCCCTTCATGCTTATCATATCTTAACGGTTTAGTGAGAGGATCTGCAACGTTATCATCCGTAGCAATCTGGTCTATCACTATTTCCCTTTGCTCCACGTAATCTCGGATCATGTGAGCCTTCCGTTGTACATGCCTAGACTTGTTGCTGGACTTAGGCTCCTTAGCCTGGAAGATGGCACCACTATTATCACAATAGATGGTGATCGGGTCATCCGAACTAGGAACTACGGTTAATCCCTGTAAGAACTGACGCATCCATATAGCTTCCTTCGCAGCCTCTGAAGCGGCATAGTACTCGGACTCAGTCGTAGAATCTGCTATAACATTTTGTTTGGAGCTTTTCCAGCTGACCGCAGCGCCATTAAGAGTAAACACTAATCCAGACTGAGATTTCGAGTCATCTCGATCCGTTCGGAAGCTAGCATCTGCGTAACCGGTTGCGGCCTGCGCTCAGTTTCAACCTGGGAAAGAGAATCCCTCCGTCACATACCCCAATTAGGGTCTTCTGGTTCGCTTAACTCCGTCAGGTCATATACCTAGTGCTATATTGCCTTAAAAACATCTTATCCCGTTGTTTTCCATCACTGGGTTTGCCTTGGTAACGACTTGTAACATACTCATGCATATGCCACTCTTTACGTGTGCCTATCATGGGCAATCCATGATCGATCCTATAGCTGATGCATAAGGAATCCGACTCATGCGCTCGGACCCCTCTTGTTTCCATGTCTTGTTGCCCTCCTCTTTTACCTCCACATTGCATCCCAGAGGCCATTGGAATGTTTCCCCTTCCTTTGGAGTGGGTCATTCTTAACCTCTCTAAGAATCTTATCTATAAAGACCCTGACTGAGGGATAACATCCGTCGTGATCTATCTCGGTAGATACGGATCCCCAAAATTCTTTGTGCTTCACCCATATCTTTCATCTGGAAATGGTTCTTTAACCAAACTTTTACCGAAGTTAAGAGAGGTATGTCATTCCCAATCAAGAGTATGTCGTCAACATACAATATTAGGAAAACAATCTTGCTCCCACTCGACTTGATATATAAGCATGGTTCCTCGACCGATCGAGTAAATCCATTCTCTTTAATCACCTGGTCGAAACGATGATTCCAACTCCGAGGAGAAAGCAGGCTAAGTCCAGTTATTAGATGGACACGCGTACGCTGCATACTCTTAGGATTATCTTAGGATCAATGAAACCTTCGGTTGTACCATGTACAACTCCTCCTCCCAATAACGTTTAAGAAGCGGTTTTCAATCCATTTGCCAAAATTTCATAGTCAATGAAAAGCGGCAATGCTAAGATATCAGAATGGAACGCAGCATGACTACGGGTGCACCGATTCATCATAATGCAATCCGTCACTGAGTGAAACCTTTGCCCATAGTCGTGCTTGTAGGTATCGGGTGTCCTCTAAGAAATGCTTTATCTTGTAAAGCCATTTGCACTGAAGAGGCCGAACCTTATCAAGTAAGTCAACCAGATCCCATACGTCATTCTCATACATAGAGTCCATCTCGGATTGCATGGCATCAAGCCATAACTTAGAGTCGGAACAGGTCACAGCACCTTTATAGGTAGCGGGTTCGTTACTCTCAAGGAGTAAAACGTCATCACTCTCATTCTCCTCGACCATACCAATGTATCTGTCTGGAGGAATAGAGTGTCTACCTGACCTCCTAGGTTCCAAAGGAATATTTACCGCAGCTGATGATGAAGGAACAGTTTCCTCCATTGGTTGCTTGGTTGTTGGTTCTTGAATCTCCGACAGTTCGAAGGTTCCATTACTTGTCCTATTCTCGAGAAATTCTTTCTCTAAGAACGTCGCACTAGCCGCAACAAAAACTCGATGTTCGGTAGGCGAGTAAAAGTAATGACCAAACATCCCTTTTGGATAACCAATAAAGTATGTCTTAACCGATCGTGGGTCGAGCTTATTGTCAGGTCTCCACTTGACATAAGCCTCGCAGCCCCAAACCCGAATAAAAGACAAGTTAGGGACCGTTCCCTTCCATAGTTCATATGGAGTCTTGTCTACAGCTTTAGACGGACTTCGGTTAAGTATTAGAGCAGCTGACAAAAGAGCATAACCCCATAATGAATCAGGTACAACCGTGTGACTCATCATGGATCGAACCATATCAAGTAATGTTTGATTTCTCCGTTCGGACACACCATTCAATTGTGGTGTTCCAGGTGGAGTTAACTGTAGTACTACACCACAGTCTTTAAGGTGCTGATCAAACTCATTCGAAAGATATTCGCCACCACGATCTGAACTTAGTGCTTTTAATCTTTCTATCCAGCTGGTTTCAACCTTATTCTGGAATTCCTTGAACTTGTCAAAGGACTCACTTTTATGCTTCATTAAGTAGACATAACCATATCTACTCAAATCGTCCGTGAAAGTGATAAAATATCTATAGCCATCTCTAGCGTTGATTGACATAGGTCCACACACATCAGTATGTATGAGTCCTAATAGGTCAGCAGCGCGCATTCCAACACCTTTGAAGGAAATTCGAGTCATTTTGCCTATGAGACATGATTCACACGTGCCAAAAGATTCATAGTCAAATGGGGAGATAGTCCCATTATCAATGAGCTTCTTCACGCGTTTTTCATTTATGTGTCCCATACGGCAATGCCATAAATAGGTTTGATCTTTGTCACCAACCTTTGCTTTCTTACTACTCACATGCAATATTTCTGTGGTTTGATCTAAAACATAAATGTCATTCATGGAAACTGCTTTACCATAAATCATTTCGTTTAAAGAGAAAATACAGCTATTATCCTTTATTACAAACGAAAAGCCGTCCTTATCAAGTACGGAAACTGAAATAATGTTTTTAGATAAACTGGGTACATAGTAACAGTTATTCAGAAATAACTCAAATCCACTCGGGAGTTGGATTACATATGTTCCCACTGAAACGGCAGCTACTCTTGCTCCATTCCCCACTCGCAGGTCCACATCACCCCTTGCGAGAGTTGTGATGTTTCTTAGGCCCTGCAAATGATTGCACAGATGAGAACCACAACCAGTATCTAGTACCCAAGTTCCGAAACTTGCATGGTTGATCTCAATCATATGAATAAAAGAAGAAGACATACCAACAGGAGAGACACGGCCTGCTTTAATGTCATCTCGGTACACGAGGCAGTTCCTCTTCCAATGCCCAAGCTTGTGGCAATGGTGGCACTCCACGTTACCTTCATCGCTCTTTGTCTTACCTTGTGAGCTACCGCTAGACTCACCAGGCCCACTCTTGCCTTGCCCTGGCTTTTTGAATTTCGGCTTCCCTACAGCTAGGTTAGCCTTAGCCTTGCCCTTACCATTGCCCTTGTTGCCAATCATGAGAACGTCCTGTTTCAAACTCCCACTCAATTTCAGATCACTCTCTGTCTGTACAAGGAGTGAGTGGAGCTGATGAAGACTCTTCTGCATATCATTCATATAGTAATTTGCCCTGAAAAGGGCAAAACCATCATGAAGTGAATGAAGAACGCGGTCTATGACGATCTGCTCATCGATTTTGCAACCAAGTGCCTCCAGTTTCTCGACATTCTCAATCATGTCAAGAATGTGTGGGCTAACTGCTTGGCCCCTCTGGAGTTTCGCTTCAAAGACGCGACAGGTATGCTCATAGCTAACGATCCTCGGAGCTTTCGAGAACTCGTTAGAGAGCGTGGTGAAAATCTTGTTTGCACCTTGGGCAATGAATCGTCTTTGCAAATTGGATTCCATTGAAAAGATGAGTACGTTCTTTATCGCATCCGCCTCCATTACGAAATCAATATAAGCAAGTGATTCATTTGCTTCTGCTTGGGGCATGGGTTTGGCGGTAGTGGCTTAGTCAAGTACTCGAGCTTACCGTCAGCAATGGCAGCATTCCGTAATGCCGCCTCCTAGTCCGCAAAGTTGGACCCGTTATTCTTCAGTCGCGTTGACTGATTCATAGTGTCCATGAACATCTTAAGCCAGGACGCACGTCCGAGCGTGGCACTTGGCATTGGGTCATCAGTATGGCCAACCATTTGTTATTAGCAGTTTATATCTGAATATTTGACTGTGGAAAAAAATAAATATGATAAGTTTCATCGTTTTAAATTTGAGACTAATGAAAAACTGATTAATTCGACGATGACTCATGCATTTATACAATTGACCTCCCTCAAGAATTATATAAATGATCCCAAGACTCAATTTCTGTAAATTGATAAGCCAACCTCTTGGCTAATTCTACTTTTAGAATTCCTGGTCGATAAATTTCTGTAAATTCTATCTATAGTCCATCATAATCACGAGATATTCCTCGTACTATAATGTTGAGATAAAATAGGTCAACACTCACTACTTACCCAACGTAGAAGGGGTCATATTATGACTTCCGACGAAGAAGGGGCTCATAGTAGTTTTCCCTATAAAGACTAGTCTCAATTTTAATTTATAGGGGAAGGTACCATCATCTTAACTTAAATTCATTTTAAGTGAACGAATGTCTAGCAACTCGAGAATGATTTAACTAAGGTGATGGCCCTAAAAGCGAGTGACATCCGTATGTCTATGATTAAAATATTCAACCTATATGAATCATTTTACATGCATTTTATCAGGTGGTTTGGTTTAGGCGGAATATGATGCAATTATCTATCATGTGAAGGAAAGAAAAACGAGAATGAAAAACGTAAAAGAAAAAACATGTCCTAGTGTGGCCTATCCTACCAAAAAGAATAAAATACAACTCGGAATCCAACAGATTGGACCCTCGAAGCTTGACTTTATCACCCTTCTTGGTCCATGCAGCGGGAGTGAGCTCCAATCTCTATCTTTAGTCTTCTTTGAAATTACAACAAATAAAATTACATATAACCTATTTATTACAAACTAATTTCAAAACCCAAAACTAAAAATAATGGAGATGCGAGATCTCAAAATACATCCAAGACTATATTACCATCATTACGGTAACACAATCTACTAAGGCCACACTAAGTTACAACTGATTGTAAAAATACGATAAAAATTCATTCAATCAATCCAAACACATTATAAAAGCACCAACTAAAATAAAACATTCAAGACATAATACAGTTATTACGATGTTTTATTATCCAAACCACCATTTAACATAGATTATAATTATGTGGTAATTCTGTAATTACCCACATCAATTACAATCTCGATTCATTTTACTGATAAAATGAACTTTCCTAAACATTTCAAACTTCTTTAAAATGTAAGATATTAAGCATATGTGAACCGTTTCACATTAATTATACACAATCCGAATAATGTACAATTAAAGGCCAAAAACATGAACACGAAAAACAGAAATTTTCAGCATAAAATTTTTCGGCAAAATTTTTTCAAGCAAAACGGTCCTTATCGACAAAATAGGGAAAAATTAATATCCTTTCAAATGATAAAATCATTCAACATCATTTTCATTTTCATTTTAATCTAATCTTTCTTAAATTAAAACATCTACAAATCTATTCTATGTTATTTTAACATATTAAAATAACAAAATAAATCTAAATGAAAACAAACACGAAAGGAAATACGATTCTGTAAAATACTCAATTGAGAAGAAATTAAACAATAAAGTCTCTCGATCGACTAACTCTTCCTAGTCGACAAACAGGGACCTCGATCAATTATAAACCTCACTCGATCGAGACACTAAAGTCCTCGATCGAGCAAGCACACCATTCGATCGACCAAAGCAATAGCGAAATCTGCTCGATCGAGCAAAACACAAGTGCTCGATCGAGCAAAAACAGAGGAAACTGCTTCGATCGAGCAAAAAAAGCAACTTGATCGAACAAAAACATTGAGAAAACTGCTCGATCGAGCAAGTAAAGCCCTCGATCGAACCAAAAACTCACAAAAACAACTCGATCGAGACACTAAAGTCCTCGATCGAGTCAAACACACAGCGGCATAAATAGTTTCGGTTTATGAAATCAAATTAAAACAATTTCGTGGCCTATGCTCTGATACCACTTGTGGGAAATCCGTATTAGCACAATACAATTATTATAGGATTATAACGAAAAGTATTAATTTGATTATGCAAGTCATAAACGAAAACTAGAATAAGAAAAGAGATTTAGAAATCAACCTTCGGTCCTAGCAATCGGCGTAAAGAACAGAGATATCAAGGTAGATATCCTCCTAATCGTTGCACCCAAGATGCTGCGAGAAATACCCTTGTGTTGCTAGAAGTTATCAAAAATTACTGTTAACTTTTGATTTGTGATTTTGTCAAAAGTTACTGTGAACTTTTGTCCGTTGTGATGAATATCAGATGGAGGCTGTGTGAGAATTAGGTTAGATAAAGTGAAATCAGAATTTCTGTCTTTTTCTCTCTCTTCATTCTCACGGCAACTTTGTTTTTTTTATATGAGGAGATTTAGTCTCCTCAAATAACTACCCATTGACCCGAAAACCCGAGTGTATCTGGATACCGTGTTTCGGTCATTTTAGCTTCCAATATAATGTAATATCTTATAATCGTCGTTTTACATGGACCGACATTATAATTCGTCATTAATTATAAATATCCGTATATTTATAATTTGCCAATTAATTATAACGGTTTATGTTTAATTAGCTTACATTATATAATATAATTAAATATAACTTTTTATATTCAATTTTACGAATTACAGTTAATTCGTCTCAGCTAACTTTCGTCTCATCATCACATTGACTAACCTTTTAGTCAATTACACTGACTAACCTTTTAGTCATATAATAGGGTATCAATATGATTATTTTCTCAAATAATCACATCTCTCAAACACATCCTATAGTTGTGACTTTTAGGGACCAGTTGATCACCGCCATCTGTATGACAATAACGTCAAACTTATCTAGCAAGCCAACCGTTATTGATAAACGTTAATCAACTGATTATTATACAAAGTATACCCTGTGAACCTACAGAGATTTATTTATGTTATTGCACTAACTGGAGGACACTAGCTCCAACAAATGCCATATCATAGTACTTGTATATTATACATACGATAATAGAATTTAAACCTGAAATGTTGAAATTGTCAGGTTAGGCATTTTGAATGGCGAAGAGGCATATTAATAGATCTCCATTGTGAGAGAAGTGCAAACTGCATCATATTGATTATATGGAAGTATAAGCTATGAAAAGGCATCAAATTGTTAAATATTGAGGCATTATGAGATGATCATCGATGTGCGTGTTTTCTCGAGAACATGTCAAAATGAAAGGATGTTGAGATCCTTTTATTAATGGCCATTGTTGTAAGTCGTGTTGACGTCAGCATGAGGAATGGGCTAAAAGCCTGTTGAAGAGTGAATTGTGATGGACACCCTTCTCATAGGAATCTGAGTTCAACGGGTCAAACGAAGTCACAAGGAGCTCAATTAGTTGTACCACTACCATTCCTCTTATGCATTGTGGTACTTGTTGCACGTGTTTACATGAGTTGAGGAACAAATTTTGTGTGCAAATTTTGACTGTCATGTGTGTCAGGATGAGCATTTGCTCTTAATGAGTTCATAGTCCGTAAGGGTGGTTTGTGATAGTTCAAACCTGATGAGCTCACCTATGTGAATGTGGGGGTTTACCCAACCCTCTGTCGAGGTCCTTCAGGCTTTGATCCTCTAGAGCGTTCATGAATACCAGGGTATGTGAGGGTTTTTAAAATTTGTTGTCCATGATGATGAGTTCATGGAAAGTCGCGAGCTATAGCCTTGATTTGAGATTAAGTAAGTGTGCAATGGTCTTTTACTAATACCATCTAAGGTTCAAGGTGAAATACTCCACCTAAGATGTCTGTTTGAGATCATTGTATACACTGGGTGACAATTCAAGTCCACAAGACATTGTCATCTTAAAGCTAAATCTTCGTTGCCATCTTCTTTATGCCTTCTTTTGAATCATGTGGGGGAATGTTGGATATAATGCTTCAAAAGAAGCGTTTATTATCGGTTAGAAACTTAATTGTCTCCCTTAATTATTCCTTCCCTTAATTATTTGTTCCCCATTATTGTGTTTACATATAATTACTTCATAATTTATTCCTACCTTTAATAATTGTGTTTACCTATAATTACTTCATAATTTTCTCTCTTAATAAATGTGTTCACATTTATATTATCACTATAAATTGAGCCCTACTACTCTCACCTAAAGGAGATATACAAGAAAAAACTCTTTTACTATCTCATAAAATGATCCACTCTCTTTGGCAACGTTCTTGGCTATTCTCAATCCTCGCCTTCCTCTACATCGAAGGTACGGAGGTTGTGTAACCCTGGGAGTCATTTGTCAGAGAACCGTGTGTAGAGTACGGGGCAAATCGAATTTAGGGCAGTGATATTCGTCACGCCACAACCGTCTCATCAAGATAAGTTCATTGTTACGTTTCCTTTGTCATATTGTTCTTATTCACTTACATATTTTCTACGCAATGTCTGCCATAATATTTCCTACAATAATCACATCCATACTCCTGAGCACCATCACTTATACCTTCGTTATTTACACTCATCATATACACAAATTCTTATTTTAGACGGATCATTTCCGTATGAAAAAAAAGATGGGATTATGACATTATGTTGCCATTTTTTGATAAAATATAACCACAGCTTATATCAACTTGTTTTCAATAGTGGCTACATCTAACTGTAAAGTGTTTACAAAATCTCGTCTTATTGCTTCAGACCAAAATAGTCCGTCTGAAGCAAGACCAACTGCATCATATATGTTTTGTCATTTTAATAGCACAATTCTCCTTTGTAACATTTTGTTTTCAATTTACCTGTCACAACCATCTCATACCTTACAACTGGTTAAATGATGTTTAAAACGGAAGTTATTTGTGAATTGTGAGATGGCACAACTTTTTTTTTCGTTACAAACAAAGATAGCGGTTTTAATAGACTTATAAATTCTTAATACTCTCTTTTTCTAACAGATTTTTTTAACGGTGTTTCACTCAGTTAGCAAATACACCGGTTATGTTAAAAGGCCTAGAGTCAATTATTTTACAATGGAAAATTATTCAGAAACATATACGGAGTACATTATACCAATCACAAATAAAAAAAAAATTGTCAATTACAATTTACAAACAATATATAAATCTGAAATCTTGAATATGACACACCAATATTAACTACTACTTTTTTTTTTTTTGAGAAAATATAATAACTACTTAGTATAATCATAAATGCAAAATCCAGTATTCATAATGGTAAATCCACCATCAACAATTAGATTATGTCCACTAATAAACTTTGCATCATCACTTGCAAGAAACAAAGCTGCATTTGCAACATCTTCAACTTTGCATTTTTCACCTTTTATGTTAGAATAAAACGTTGGAAAATCTTCATCTTTTATATCATCAAGAAATGACCTAGTCATAGGAGTTGAAATCACATGTGGTGCAACACAATTTACCCGAATACCGTAATTTCCAAGTTCTACCGCGGTATTTTTCATTAACCCTACTACTCCATGTTTTGAGACCGTATACCCATATGTTGCTCCACCTCCTATAATTGAGCATGTACTTGATGTTGTTATTATGCTGCCTTGTTTGGCCGGGATCATAACTCGAGCCGCGTGTTTCGTGCCCAAGAACGTCCCGATAAGATTTACGTTTATAACCTGATTAATTAGCACAAATTGTTTTGTAAGACGGAAAATGTTTTTTTTTTTTTTGTGAGAGTGAGTTTTTTTAGTATTTGTTCATATGTTTTGAAAGATATCGAGGATACCAACGAATTTCGACAAATGTGAAAATTACATTTATTACGTTTGTGCTAAAGGGAATGAGTTTATAAGGATAAAATGTAATCTAGGTTAAACCATTCTCGGTAAATTATACTCTTTATGTCCCAACTCACAATACTCTGTTTATTTTTAGTTAAAATACCTCTCACGAAAAATAAAAAATTATAAATAAGTAATTGGAAAATAGGGAGTATATATATTATAGTGTGAAATATTCGCTTCCATAAAATTAACGTTCGCTTCCCATATTGTGCGGTTGTGCTAATATTTGTGTAAAATTATATACTGATAACTTTTTATTTTGTAATGATGGTTGACTTATTAAGATCAAATGTTAGGAGAATAATAATATATACTATAAATAAAGTTAAAGTAACTACTTATTCGCTTTTCATATTTTAGTCTCATCCTATGATAATTTAAAAGTGGCAATCGGGTCATTTAGGTCAGGTTCAAGTTGGGTGATGTTGATCGGGGTCACGATCGGGTCCAGATCATTTTTGATCATGACTACGTCGGATTCGTGTCAAGATCATGTCACTTACAGGTCGGGTTAGTTGGGCCTGATTTGGGATATTGTCGTGTCAAGTTCTCATGTTCGAATCAGGTTAGACTTGCTAGTTCTCGATACAACGATTTGTCATAAAAAAAAATTCTTGTTACCTTCTCGAACTCAGACAGAGTTGTGTTGGTGATGTTGGGTTTAGGTGGACCTCCTATACCAGCATTGTTATGCATAATGTCCAGCTTTCCATATTGGGCCATTGTATAGTCCACTACATTTTTAACATGGGCTTCATTTGTTACGTCGCAATGGACAAAAGTAGCTGAAGGCCCAAGTTCATTACAAATAGATTGACCCAAATCATCTTGAATATCCGCAATTACAACTTTAGCTCCATGTTTTGCGAAGAGTTTTGCTGTGCATTCACCTATTCCACTTGCACCTCCTGTTATTATTGCCACTTTTCCCTCCAATCTAAACATTTTTTTGTTCGTAAGAGCAGTGACGCATGTCTCACTAAAGACGGGTACTATATGTAAACATAAATTATAGGATCTTGATTAAAGCGGTACGTGACGTAGCCATTAGATCTAATAATAAAATCACTTGAGAAAGATAAAATATGAACCCTTATTGTTTTGTTTTCTCCTGCCTTCCTTATTCTCTAATTCACTTTCTTTATGTCTATTTTCTTAATATCAATGAATTAGGTTAAAGCACAAACAGTTGTTGCTTATATAGAGAGGTGGCAGGAGGGGCTTAATAAGATAAGTGAGTCTGATATGTTAATGACCTGTAAACATTAACCGTAATCCACTCCTACTAAAAACCCGGAACATTATATTTAACCGTTATTAATCAAGGTGACTGACATCGATAATTAGTTCCACATAACAGAGAATTAAATAATAATTCTTACACTATACACCATCATAAATTCTCATTTGTGACGGGACGACCCGTCGTAAGCTTGTTGCGGGTCAAGCTCTCCTCACAAAGTGCAAGTGGGGGACAAATGGATACCCCCACTTACACTACCACTTGTTCTTTGTGAGGAGGGATTAACTCGTCACAAGCTTGCAACAGGTCGCCTCGTCACAAGTAAGACTTTCTAATACATCCTAAGTTGAAGACGGATAGTGATTCTCTCATATTATACAAGTGGGAGGGCAAGTGGGGGTCCATTTGTCATCCATTTGTCCTTACCACCTGCATATTATGAGAGAGGTATTATCCGTATTCAGCTTGTGACGGATAGTGTCCGCGTTCGATGAGAATTTGTGTTATTATTATTGTACTTCTTTTTATTATGGACGTAAAATTTTCATGCCAAACATAGTTAACAATAACATTGGTCTATTATCCAGAAAGTTGTGGAGTTTTAAGATAGATCATGTAAAGATTCTACTTTTAAATTTATTTGAAGACAAGTAAAAATGAATATCGTGCAAAAATAAAATTCTACCTAAGATTGGGACAAGTCAACCCTTTTTGAATAGCAAGAACATACAATTTGAATTATACAAGTATGTTTTTAACAATAATGATTTTGGATCAATTAGGATCAAGTTAACTACACGTCGAGTAGTACCAAACCTTATACAATTTAGCTTGGTGGTTTAATTTTACGTCAAGCAAAAGTGCATATAGATATCCTAGTAATTCTATGTCATTATATGTAGGCTGTTATTTGGATCATGCAACTTTTAGATTTCGAGTCAACTTTATTGGATCACAGTTTTTTTACAAATCTAGTACAAATCTAGTCCAACGTTGATTATGGCTGAACTAATTACCAAGTGTGGATACACAACGGATGTTTTAACAAAATAAACGGCTCTATCTCAATTTATTTCCTTAGCTCAACTTTCCAAACAAAAATATTTGAATGCGAAGGACGATTTGTGTTTTAAAAATTACCTTTTTGCGGCAGCTGAAAGTACCTGAAAAGCCATTTTCTATATGCTCTCGGAGACGGAGATGAATGTACAACGAATCGTGTTTTCTTGTAGTGATAGATAACTACGGGTTACCTTGTAACATGAACTATTTGTACAATAAACAATAGAGAAAATATTGAATAAAATGATGTGAATGAACAGTTGGATACCCATCAAATTAAGTTGATTAATTCGGTGTTGGATTTGGTCATTGATGTTGGCTTTTCTTATGTGTTGTGTCCCTCTGTCGTCTAGGTTGAGTAGGGGACTTATAAAGCATGTAAATAGCCTTTTTGTACCCTTATAGTTGCAAACTAAAATGATGGAGTACTTCTTGATCTCTAGTATAGAATCAATAATCAAATAATTTATGGTCAAATGTGCCTATGAGGTTAAATAGTTTAAACAGCTTTTGGTTGTACTCAAATGAAGAAGAAAGAGTCTGTCTCATAAGCCAAAGAAAGTTCCATTCTGATACCAATAATTGACGATAATAGATGATGGACTGACTGCTTGGCTTATAAAGTGGTAACGAATTTCCTCTCTTATCAATATGTACACTCCCTTGTGAGAATAAATGGGTTTTTTCACAGATGCCTATCTCGGCTTGTAGACATGCGGTCAAAGTAATCTTGTAAGATGGTGGGTTCAGGACGTACCCTTTGACGCTACATCAGTATTATGTGAAAGAATGATAGCTTTTACAGAGCGTATGTAAGAAGAGTGTAAAACGATTTTTTAACGTGTGCTCTTATGACACATGTTAATAAGTAACCAAAATATGGCAGGATTAACAACTTGTTCTCTCTAATTATGCCACAAATGAGTTTATACTTGAATATCTATTCACTCGATCAAAACAATAATAATGTATACATTCATACATGCAAAATCCAGGATTCACGATGGAAAATCCACCATCAACAACAAGATTATGTCCACTAATAAACTTTGAATCATCACTTGCAAGAAACAAAGCAGTTTGTGCAACATCCTCAACTTTGCAACTTTCACCTTTCATGTTTGAATAAAAGTTTGAAAATTCTTCATCTTTCATATTAAGAAATGATTTTCTTTATTAAGAAATGACCTTGTCATAGGAGTTGAAATCAAATGTGGTGCAACACAATTTACCCGAATACCGTAATTTCCAAGTTCGACTGCTGCATTTTTCATTAACCCTACTACTCCATGTTTTGAGCTAGTATATAATATGCATATGGAGCTCCACCTCCGAAAATGGAGCATGTACTTGATGTTGTTATTATGCTTCCTTGTTTAGTTGGGATCATAACCCTAGATGCATGCTTCATGCCCAAGAATGACCCGATAAGGTTCACCCTAACCACCTGCTCAATAAAACACGTTACATATGTACAGTTTTTCTAACATGTGCCCTAAAAGCACAGCTAATTAGAGAAATATTGTCGAGAATGTTTCACTAATTATGGTAAATATGTTTTATACACCAATTTTTCATGATATATTATCAACAATATTTCTCTAATTAATTTATTAACATTTGCCCTTAGAAAATTGATATACGAAAGAGTTACGGCAATTTTTTTATATATAAGATTGTTTTATAATAAGACGAGTTTAGTGAAAGTTGGCTCAGTATTAGATAATACATTAATACTTACTCCCTCCATTCAAATGAATTTCAAGCCTTTTTGAATATATGTTAGGCATATATTTTAATCAAACGTATGGAAATTTTCGTGAGTGGATGGAGTATATTGTTATATCTATGCACTCTTAAATTACAAACATTAGTATAACGAGGATTTTAAATTGCGGGACTAAACACGACATAGCAAAGGCGAACTACTGTTAACATAACTAGGGTAAGAAAGAAAAAATATATTCCGAGAGTTTAATTAAGAATTTTTAAATTTTTTCTTCTAGGCTGACCCGTGCTAGCTCTGTAGATTCGTTATTGTTCATAATGATGACGGACCATTTAACATATATATAGTATTAATTCCAATGACAAAATACCGAGTCAAATCAAATTAGAAAAGTGAATTATTATTAGTAATGTCGTGAATATAAATATATAATATGTTTTTTAACGTGTGTCTAAAATGATAAAGAATACACATCAATAACCTGAATACGTTGTTGTCAAAAAAAAAACCTGAATACGAAAAATATTCACAAGATATTCTCATTGGCGGCTGTTTAACATCGACGACGTTTTAGGAAACATCGACGACGTTTTCATTAAGAAAGACAAAATTGCCCTTATTGGTTTATACTCTCTATCTCTCTTCTCTAATTCAATACAAATCAAAAACAATTAAATTGAACTAAAAAAAATTAAAATCTTACAACAACAACAATTTTACTAAATCCGACAACAACAATTTCCCTAAATCGATTATCATGGCGGACGAACACTCTTCGGTATGTTTACATATTAATCAAATTTTAAGTTTATCAATTTTTTTTCCTGGAATCCGTTAATTGTTTGTTTATACTTATTTAAGTTAATATATTTACGTAACGTTTTAGTTAGTTAAAATTCAATTGCGGTTTTTTTTAAAAAAAAATTAGGAAAAAATACCATGGTCAGACGAAGAACTGGATGTCATGGACCATGGCCAGACATCCATTTCATACGTCTGACCATGGTGGGACGTGTGAAATGGACGTCCAACCATGGTGGATTTCCAGATTTTTTCATCCCACCATGGTTGGACAACCATTTCACATGTCCAACCATGGTGGGATTTGGGGGGGGGGGGGGGAATCCCCCATGGTTGGACGTGTGAAATAGTTGTCCAACAATGGGGGAAATTTTTTTCCCTCCAAATCTCACCATGGTGGGATCAAGAACTCGGAAAAAAAATCGATTCTTTATTTCTTTTTACAAATTTTTAAAACATATCTAAACAACATGGTGGGATAATTTTTTTTGGAAATCCACCATGGTATAGTGGGACGTGTGAAATGGTTGTCCAACCATGGTGGATATCCAGATTTTTTCATCCCACCATGGTTGGACAACCATTTCACATGTCCAACCATGGTGGGATTTGGAGAAAAAAAAATCCCCCATGATTGGACGTGTGAAATGGTTGTCCAACCATGAGGGAAATTTTTTTTCCTCCAAATCCCACCATGGTGGGATGAAAAAATCGGAAAAAAAATCGATTCTTTATTTCTTTATACAAATTATTAAAACATATCTAAACAACATAGTGGGATAAAAAATTTTGGATGGTGGAACGTGTGAAATGGTTGTACAACCACGGTGGAACTCCAGATTTTTTTCATCCCACCATGGTTGGACAACCATTTCACATGTCCAACCATGGTGGGATTTGGGGAAAAAAATCCCCCATGGTTGGACGTGTGAAATGGTTGTCCAACCATGAGGGAAATTTTTTTTTTCTCCAAATCCCACCATGGTGGGATGAAGAACTCGGAAAAAAAATCGATTCTTTATTTCTTTATACAAATTATTAAAACCTATCTAAACAACAAACAAAAAATTACTAACAACAAACAAAAAAATCTAAACAACTATAAAATTTTACAACAAATCTAACAAGAAAACAAACAAATTAAACCAAAAACTTTGAGATAATTAAAAACTAAGAACAAACATATTACTACAAGTTTAATTAAACCAAAAACAATCTAATACAAACTAATTACAAATTAAACCAAGAACAATCTAATAACTACAAGTTTAATTAAAACAAAAACTAACGACAAACAAATTAAACCAAATTAAACCAAATTAAACAAAAAAACTAGCAACAATATAACTAGATCTACAAAATTAAAAAAAAAAAAAAGAATAAGAACACTTACCGGCGGCAGGCAGGCGGCAAGGCGAGACGGCGGGCGCAGGGGCAGGGGTAGGGCCGGTGGTGGCGGTGGTGGCGGTGGTGGGGGTAAGGGAGGGGGTGAGTGTTTTAGTGGATTTTCAAAGTTTGGGAGAAAATTTGTTTAGAGAGAGAAAGGCTAAGGGCATGTGACGTCTTTTTTATGAAAAACGTCGTCGATGTTTTCTAAAACGTCGTCGATGTTTTACAATCCGGTTCTCAGTACCTCCTCAAACTCGGACAGTTTGGTGTCGACTATGCTAAGTTGGGGAGGACCCCCAATGCCAGCATTATTATGCATGATATCCAACTTTTCATATTGGGCCATTGTGTAATCCACGACATCTTTAACTTGGGCTTCGTTTGTTACGTCGCAATGGACAAAGGTCGCTGATGGGCCGAGATCTTTACAAATAGAGTGGCCCAAATCATCTTGAATATCCGCAATTACAACTTTAGCTCCATGTTGTGTGAACAGTTTTGCTGTGTATTCACCAATTCCGCTTGCACCTCCTGTTATTATTGCCACCTTACCATTCAATCTGAACATTCAAAGGTAATTAATAACAGTCCGTTTCCATCTTTAATGATCAATACTCTCCCAAAGAGTAAGCGGGAATCACTTACTCTTTGTAAGAGGTTTTCATTGAATACGAATTATGTCCGGCAAAAATGAGATTTTATGACTTAATAAGAATCTCTTAAGGTCATTCGGTCGTATGTTGAGAATATAGTCTCATTTTAACTTTCACCTTTACATATTTAAGTGTCATTTAGTTGTTATGCATGAATTAATTTCTCATGTTTCTACAAAACACGTGAATTTGACAATTCATGTGAATCTAAAACTCGTTTGGTTGATATCCGCAAAATAAATTTACACAAGAGTTTCCAAATTAACTAGGGGGCTAGGTAATCAAACTTCTCTATTATGGAGAGTTAACAATTCATGAAAAAACGAAAATCCCACGATTTGGGTATCTAAACTTCTCTCATTTGTCTAAATCATGGGATTTTCCAATTCACCCATTTTTATCGTCACAACCAAAACAAACCCTAAAATAATAACACCAATTCTCTTTAACAGGAAATTTATTGAACACTGCCTCGCATGGATTAATAGTAGGGTTTAACCACTTTTTAAAGTAAGGCCTTAAGGGCTAGTCCTTGTATTATCAATTGATTTTCAACAAGTCTCCCTTGTAACAGATATATTTGTCACAACTTTCCAACGGGTAAAGTATCTCCCACTTGAGTAGATAAGACAAGCCTAGATAATCACAAATGACTTGTTTTTTTTACATATATGAGTAATATTTGACTCATCACAAATGAGAACTAGTGATTGGTTTTAGAGTGCTAACCCATTGACCTCATTAAGTGAACTATCTTTCATTTACTAGGGTGAATCCTATAACCGTAACCGTTTATATGATTTAATATGGTATCAAAATCCACGGCCAAAGACAAGAATATGGTGAAATAACTGGACCTTTATCAGCCCGTTCTAATACGAAATAAAAACTTGGAAATGTACCTTTTTCCGGCAGCATAAAGTACTTGAAAAACCATTTTGTAAAGCTCTTGATGGCGAAGGCGAAGGTAAAGAAGTTACGTAGTTTGTTTCTTATAGTCGCTATATGTACTTCAGTAAGTAGTACGAGTAATAGATGGCCTTATTAGATGACAGCTTATGTACTTTTACCTAATATATGGAGAAATGTCATAAATTACGGCGACGAGGACGATGCTGATCACAATATATATACACCACATAGTCCACATGACAATACAGCTATACTTTGTTAGTTATTATGATGTTCGATTTGACCTTTGTTGCCTGATTCGTTGTTTTCTTCTAGCTCTAGCTTTGTCTCGGAGTAAGGAGCAGTGGTGGATCTAGGGTTGGCTAGGAGGACTATTTGCTTCCCCGGCTCGGGCGGATGAAAGTTTAGAAACTTTTAGTTAAAATTTTCGAAATTCTTTCAAATGTACCGTATGAAACAACTTTTAGTTAAACTAAACGTTATAATTAAGTTATAACATTTACAATTTGCTCTATAAACAATGGACGAAATATTGAGTAAAATAATGTGAATGGACAATTGGACACCCATCAAATAAAGTTGATTAATTCGGTGTTAGATTTGGCCATTGATGTTGCCTTGTGTTTCTTACAAAAAGTCTTACTTGCGACGGGTTGAACCCTCCTCACAAAAATAAGTGGGAGTGTAAGTGGGGGATCCATTTGTCCCCCACTTGTCTCTCCACTTGTACTTTGTGAGGAGAGTTTGACCCGTCGCAAGCTTGCGATAGATCGTCCCGCCACAAATGAGGATTTAAGTAAGGGATTTACAAATCATGTAAATAGTCTTTTTTGGCCCTTATTGTTGCAAACTAAGGCCATTTATGTAAGTTGCAACAACAAACTTTGCAAGCCTGTTTTAATGTTTTTGATAGATATTGCTCCCTCTGTCCCGGTTATTTGTTTACCTTTGCTTTTGGCATAATTATTAAGGAAATGGTAGGGGATCCTTTGTAATTGTATTTGGTGGATGACAAGTGAACAATACTCGCATTGTGTGATCAAATTACTCATAGGCTAACATCATAATATAGAAAGATAAACAAATGAATGAGACACCTTAAAATGGAAATGATAAACAAATGACCGAGACGGAGGGAGTAAAAGTTATTTACTCTCAAAACATGGAGGGCTATAGCCTAGATAGCCACCCCCTCTCTCCACCCCTGGTAGGATGGACATATGAAAGTAGACATGTGCTCAAACTAATTATGTAAGATGGTGGGTTCAGGTTTTCTAACGTATGCCCAAATAGCCTACGGGATTAAAAATGTATTCTTTAATTATGACAAAAATGAGTTTATACTTACATATGTCATGAGAATATTAAATACGTTGTTGATCTTGTCATACTTAGGTTATTAAGAACACGTTAGAAAACCTGTAAAACTAGTTTCTCAAAAGAATAACAAGAACAATATTATTGAAGTTGATGAGTCGATGATAACAAAAGAGTTACTACTTATTAGTAGTATATTCATACATGCAAAATCCAGGATTCATGATGGAAAATCCACCATCAACAACAAGATTATGTCCACTAATAAACTTTGAATCATCACTTGCAAGAAACAAAGCAGTTTGTGCAACATCCTCAACTTTGCAACTTTGACCTTTCATGTTTGAATAAAAGTTTGAAAATTCTTCATCTTTCATATTAAGAAATGATCTAGTCATAGGAGTTGAAATCAAATGTGGTGCAACACAATTTACCCGAATACCGTAATTTCCAAGTTCTACTGCTGCATTTTTCATTAACCCTACTACTCCATGTTTTGAGCTAGTATAAGCATATGTAGCTCCACCTCCTAAAATGGAGCATGTACTTGATGTTGTTATTATGCTTCCTTGTTTAGTTGGGATCATAACCCTGGCTGCATGCTTCGTGCCCAAGAATGACCCGATAAGGTTCACCTTAATTACCTGCATTACAATAATTTTATAAAGAACTATTTTACGATAAAATGATTATATTAACAATAAAAGTTGGCTCAGTATAAGATAATATACACATATTGTTCTATAATGCACACTTCAATTATATTATGACAATTTGATACTTTGTATTTTGTAAGCAGTAGCGTAATCATGATTTTATGTTATGGGCCGAAAAAACATATCAAGGTGAACCAATGCTATCATAAGGTGAAATATATATATATATATATATATATATATTCGGAGAATTTAATTAAGAATTTTAAAATTTTCTTTGGCTGGGCCAGTCTGGCTAGCTACGTAGATCTGCTATTGTTTATAAGAATGACCCGCCTTTTTACAAAAATACGAGTCATCAAATCAAAATAGGAAAGTCAAATATTATTAGTTTTGTGGTTTAAATAATATTAAATATAAAATCAGTTTTTTTTCTAAATTGTGCCTAAAAACATCCATTAATTAATAAATTAAATATGAAAATATTTACAAGATATTCTCATTACCTCCTCAAACTCGGACAATTTGGTATCGATAATGCTGGGTTGGGGAGGACCCCCAATACCGGCATTATTATGCATGATGTCCAACTTTCCATATTGGGCCATTGTGTAGTCCACAACGTCTTTAACATGGGCTTCATTAGTTACATCACAATGGACGAATGTAGCTGATGGGCCGAGTTCTTTACATATAGATTGGCCCAAATCATCTTGAATATCCGCAATTACAACTTTAGCTCCATGTTGTGTGAACAGTTTTGCCGTGCATTCACCAATTCCACTTGCACCTCCTGTTATTATTGCCACTTTACCGTTCAATCTGAACATTTGGATCGGAGGTAAATAGGTAATTAACAACACAAATTTTTATTCAAAACAGTTCTACTTGTCGTAAGCTTAAGACAGGTGAAACTATTAAAAAAAACCAAGGAAAGTTATACTTCGGGGATAACAAGTGAACAATAATACAATGTCAAATTACTAATAGAAAACCTTCTTAATATAGAATTGACAACAACTGACTAAGACAGCCAAAAGAGAAATAAGACAACAATTATCCGGGACGAAGGGAGTACGAATTAAAAAGTTGGAAATGTACTGTACCTTTTTGCCGCAGCTGAAAGTGCTGGAAAAACCATTTTTTTATGCTCTCGAAGGTGAAGGTGAAGGTAAAGAAGTTACGTAAGGAGTAGTTTATTTGGTAACGTTACTATACTTTAAGACGGCTTATATAGTTTACATAATATGGCGAAATGTCGTAAAGTACGGCGACTAGGACGCATCTGGTCAATATAAATACACCATATGGATATGGTCCACAACAACTCAACATGACTAAAACAACTATACTTTGTGGATTATTATTATGGTGTCCGATTTGATTTTTATTGCGTGATTTGTTGTTTTCTTCTAGCTTTGTTTCGGAGTGTCGGTGCGGGTAGACTTTAAGAGGGTTGGGGGTAGCCGGTAGGTAGGGGGATTTCGGAGCCGAGTTCAAGGCCGGATGGGAGATTGTTGGGGTCCGATACAAAATATAAAAATGGGGCACTAAAATTAATAAATCAAAAAAATGGTGCAAAATAATACGGAGTAATAAAAATGTCAGTCATGCAGATCATTCCCAATCCCAAGATGCCCAAAAGGCTCAAGTACTAAGTGAAAAATACAAACTAACTAAGCCAATAAAGATAACTGTTTATATTATTACAGAGTTAGTAGATTTTCTTTATTCATATGTGGACTTTGGGGGCCCGGTTTCGTTGCACCGGTTGAACCGCCCCATAGACGGCCCTGACCAAATAACTTATGGTTTGTCATCGGAGTTTATTTTCGCAGTACGAATTTTACTCATTTTAGTACATTTTATACATATATTTTCATTTTATACCCTTCTACTAAAAACAACTTTAAAACTTCCTTTTCAATTCCTATCCCTTCATCCTCCCAATTCAATCAATTTCCTCAATAGTAAATGAAAATGTGAATGAAAAAAAACTGTTTAACTTGCCAATTGCAAACTAGTGAACATTTTGATGGTTTTATTTTAAAAATTTCAGTAGTTTATTGGTTTTATTATCCATTATCCATTTTTGGGATTTTGATCTAGGGTTTGGCAGTGGCCATTGGTGGGTGGCGGCTGCAATGAAGGGCTGGTGAAGGAGCGGCGACAATGGAGGGGCAAGTCAGTTGTCACGGGTGAGAGGCCTGAGTCAAGCGGGTCATGGGTCACAACTAAGCCAATGGCTCGAGTCAAGGTCGTTATGGGTCCGAGGGAGGAGGAGTCGAGCGACGGCTATGTGTGAAGGTCACGGTGGGGAGGAGTTGCGCGACGGTTGTGCGTGGTTGGTAATGGTAGGGGAAAGGTGGGTCTAGTGGTGGTGGAGGGTGGTGGTTTGTAGAGTTGGTTTTTTTTCCTCTTCTCAATTTAGTACAATTTGCCCGGTGAAATGAAAAGGGTATTATGGTCAAAAGCGTACTATAATGAGTAAAATGTGTACTGCGAAAATCTGAACCCTTTGTCATGGGTGAGTTATTTATGAATATTTATCCATAATGTCCGCGAATCTGCTTGCCGTAGAGTAAGAAATAGTTTAGAACCCTAACTATCAACTTTGAAGATGTTGATTATGATAGGATTTGGAATAACTTAAAATATTGCTTTAAACTTGTTTTATGAACCATTACTTTGCTCACTCCAACTCAATGTTTGATGGGTATTCAACCAAAAACGTAATCTGCTTGTAACTTTAATTCGCTTTCCAATTGTCAAAAAAAAAAAAAAAAAAAAAAAAAACGTAATCCAAAAAGTTCATATTGATTCAAGTAATCAAAATATTTTGATCAGTCCAACTCAAATCTATCAAACCAAGCGTAAATTTTCAGTAAAACGGTTTAGAATAATTATTATACAATCATACATATAGTAAGAAATACCTTGATTCGATATAGTAGTACTCCATAATAATTATTACTACTATATGTCTATATTATCACATATAGTAGTAATAAAGACGAAAAATTATATATTTCCAAGATAATAAGTAGAATGATTCGAAATATATTGAAGCCGTTTTAGTTATTAGTTATCGTGTTAAATGAGAATATGTGAACCTGCAAAGCCGTAACAATTCTAGAAAAGTCCTACGGCTATCGTTCCAACATTAAGTATTTAACCATTTTAACGGACAAAAATACATCTTCCTCAAAAAAAGTACACACAAAAGAGTATAAAGTGAAAAGACGAAAATGTCCTTAATTCCGGCCACCGTAAACGACGGTCCAATAATCGCAGAAGTGGAAATGGGAGCGGATTCATCATCAACCACCGTACGCGCCACCGTCGTCCAAGCTTCTACCATCTTCTACGACACTCCCGCCACACTCCGTACTCCCTCTCTCCTAATTACCTTTTTTTTAATCATTATTTTATTCAATTTATTTTCTCATTTTTATGAATACCTTATTAATTTTACTTCATATGTCTAAGTGAATAGTTTACATTTAATTGTTTTGTGAGCGGAAAATAAATCAAATGTAAACTATTGATTGGACTGAAGGAGTAGTTGATAGTGTATTATTTGCGTTTTTATGACTGTTAGGAAAAAGGCAAATTCTTGTGTGAGGCGGTTTTATATTAATTTAGCGTAAACCTGTCTCCCACCAACAAAAAACGCTTCCTTATTTTAGTGAAAAGGTTTTGTGTTCGAGCCGTGAGAATGCAGCGTTAAAACTCACGAGGGGAGCTTTAACGCCCTAATGGTCCTATCTGGCTTGAATCCGGACTACACCGGATGGTATACACCAAAAATTTAGTGAAAAACCGTTGTACATCGGCCCATTCCAAAGACGGTTGCTTTTGTTTTAAATTTAGTTTTAACACTTGCAAATTGCATTAGTTATTTCTTTGTAGTTTTCGATATGTTTAGGACGTTATATTCTTTCACTAGCCATTGATTATCAGAAAACAATGCAATTAAGAACTAGACCAAACTAAAATTGGTCGGAAATGCTTAAGAAAAGCTGGCTAGCAGTGTAGGAGGTGTAGGAAGGGGAAGCGAGTGTAGTGGAATCTGTATCGGTGTGAAGGAAGCAATCTAACCACGGTGAAGGAACGTGATGATTGAAAGTGATTGTCGAGTAGTTATTAATGCGCTTAGTTGGATTGCAACGGGTTGTGGTAGCTATTTCTTGGTTTTGTAAGATATTCTAGAAGTTTGTAGTTATTTTGATGTTGTCTCATGGTGATTTGTTATTCGATTAAGGTTATAGGGTAGCTCATGAACTTGCTCACCTTAATCGGTCTGTAGTAGTTAAATGAGTTTGGTTTTTGCAATGTTCCGGTTCAGGCTTTTGCGGCTGCTTATGTTGATCAAGTTGATGAATTCATGATGTCAAAAAGCTGACTACATTTGATTTTAGCTACCAATCTGTAAAACAGTGATATAATAGGTGGTAAATTTTTTTAAAAAAATTATAAGTATTAGGTACACTCTGTAATAATTAGTAAAAATGTGTGTATTACAAGTGGTTTTTACAAAAAATTTCTTACTTTTGATCCAATTTCTTTCTTTATTTTTTTTTTCAATTTCCGGAGTAATGGAACATGATTGCATCAATTATGCGGACGAATTGATGATACATATTTGGTGTCTAATTTTACTGATTATCTCTTATACTCAACAGTCTGCTAGTAGAAATCTAGCTGGGTTAACCTCTAATAATGGAGTCACAAATGCCATTGTTGAATGTGTGAGAATCTGCTAAGATATGTTGAGAGCAAATAACCATAGTATATAATAGAGCTCTTTAAGTTAAAAATGAGAATGCAAGTGTTTAGGAAACATAATATATGTACAAGGTTATAGCTACTTTTAGTTGGTTACAACTTCGTGAATTTCGGTCGAAAGTTACAGTTGCTGGCAAGACTAGCACCCACCTCATAACGTTATTAAGCTTCACATACGCTCCTGAACACTGATGAGCTGTAGCTCACTGTCTCTTAAGAGTTAAGACAACTTGTACTCACTGGCCTAATCAATATCCGAAGTTAGGGGGTCTAAACATAGATTAATGAACCTGCAATGTACGAAGTAACGAAGAATTTTAGAAAAAAGTTCGAAAATCTTTACTAAATACACATTTATTTTTTTATCTCGTAGGGGGTCAGTTCCCTCGTTTTATCTTATTCTTCTTATCAATTGCATGTAAATAATTCTCTATTTTTTTAGCGCTTGTATAGAGATTTAATAAAACAAGACTTTCACATGTCCTGATTTTTTCTTCTATTTTAACCTTAGACAAGGCTGAGAGATTGTTAGCTGAAGCAGCTTCATATGGAGCTCAACTGGTTGTATTTCCGGAAGCATTTATCGGTGGTTATCCACGTGGTTCAGATTTCGGGGTGTCGATTGGTAACAGGACAGCTAAGGGCAAAGAAGAGTTTCGTAAATATCATGCATCTGCCATTGATGTGCCTGGTAAGATTCGTAGCTTTTTGTCACGTTCTCTCCTGTTATATGCTCGATAACTGTTCCTTTTTTGTGACACTTGAACTTGTTAAACGCTATTTTTTACAGTTTAAACACACAATGCTAATTGAAGTAATTTGCTTGGAATGATTTTCTTACATGCGTTCACTAATGATTATAAAGAGCTATTAGGCTTTAGTTTACTTAATAATGCCAATCAGGTTGTGTAATTCAAGTATGGGCCATGTCATTTCATATACAGTATCATTTTGGGAAGGGTGGTTACGTGTTGGACCATTTCGTATTGTACCTATTAAGTTTTTGATTCAAATTAGTCATAGTTGTTGGTGGCTCGTGTTACGCCGAACCTCCATCACGGGTGTCGAGTGTCGGATACGGCTATTTTGAGCGAAATTTTCAGTTTTTTGCTCTAAAGTGAAGTGTCAAAGTGCCGGTATCGTGTCGGACACAATAGGTATCGGATACGCGACATGGTAGCTAAGGGTTGGAGTAACACAGGTTTGTGGGTTATTTCGGAGTGGATCAATGCAAGTTGAGGTGGTTTCCGGTGTTCACTTTCTGGATCCAAGGTGGGCTTGGGTGGGATTGATTTTAGTAGGCTTATTCGGCCTGGTCAGCTTCTCCTGGTTTAAGCTACATAGGTATTTGTTATAGTTTTTGGTATATAAAAACTAAATACAATTACAAACTAGTAACCAATACAAGACACTAAAACAGAAATGAAAAACGAAAATATGAGACGGTGTTTATTCAACCCAATCAAATCACGCCATGGAGCGTTTTCCTTAGAGTATTTCGACCCTACTAGCCTTTGGGTATCACGAAATCTCTGTAGGATAAGACGATTACGACTTTGTCTTAAGGCAAGAACAAAGAACAAATGAACAATAAGAGTTTTCTTTTGTCAAAATCTGAAAACAAAATATAATAAAGTTAATCTTTTTTTTCCCACTTGGTGTATCTATTGTATATATATATAAGTGTGGAATGCACACTCATAACTTACTGCGAAGACACATAATTGAATAAGGATGACATACTTGTTACGCTTCAAGCAAATACCAACTGCCACACACATGCCAACAGCACGCACGAAAGAAACAGTAAGCATCCCCGATCGGGGACACCAACCCCGGTTGGGGTCGTAGCCAGGCAAAAATTCGTACCACTAGAACCATCCAAACCCGGTCGGTGCCGGGCCACCCCGATCGGGGTCGTAGCTTTCAAGCCCGAAACAATGCACTTGCTTACGAAATATTTCGAAGTGTTGATAAACTCAATCCCCGTGTATACAATCCCGATAGGGGACGCAATATACATCATTTACACTTAGAGTTATGTCTTTTATACATGATAAACTCATATATCATTACCTTGTCCAATTTAAACATGAACTCGATAATTATGATTATATTTGAGCGTGTCCTCCGTACTCTCCGACTCACATTATGTCCATTACGAGTTCAAAACGATTTTGACTTGATAACCCGAATGCACTTACATGATTGTGATCAATATCACTGACAGTATTACATGCTTGTATGCTAGTGAACTAAAAGTGATATAACTTTGTTGTCATTTTATATTTACATCAAAGATCTGATTGTGGACTTGCTTCTCTCTTAGTTAATCGATACTTGTTCCAGTTGCTACAGATCTGCCATCATTTTACGTTTCTCTTGAGGTTGAATTGCTTTTTCTTTGTGAATAATGTGAGTGCAGGTCCGGAAGTTGATCGTTTAGCTGCAATGGCTGGAAAATACAAAGTCTATGTAGTGATGGGCGTGATAGAACGAGATGGATATACATTGTACTGCACAGTTCTCTTCTTTGATGCTCAAGGTCGATACCTGGGTAAGCATCGTAAAGTGATGCCGACAGCTCTGGAGCGTATAATATGGGGGTTTGGTGACGGGTCAACGATTCCCGTGTTTGCAACCCCTCTTGGGAAAATTGGTGCTGCCATTTGTTGGGAAAACAAAATGCCGCTTTTGCGGATGGCGATGTATGCCAAAGGTTAGCTGCTCTAGAGCTGGTTACATTTTAATATTTTCAACCTCCACAGACATTATCATTTGAGTTACTAGACTGGATGAACCTTAATTGAAGACATCTTTTGGTTTGTTCATGTTTATATTGCCTTTTCTATCTATATGCAAGAGAAATTGTAGGGTACTATTTCTTCATCCATCCCTGCGATAAGTCCCAAATATGGACTTCTTTTAGTGTACGGTTTGATTTGATGATCAAAGATGTATGAATCAAAATCATTGAATGCAAATCAGGGCAGGATACTGAGATTCTGCTTACCATACCACGCCATCCTTGATATTACTGTGAATAAAATTTGAATGTTCTTGAGAATATTTTGAAGAAGCTCTAATTGCCTTGTGATAGCAGATTAGCAGCTGCCTGTCTCCCAGACTCCTGTGGCCCTGCTCTGGTCATGAAAGAGGCTAGCTTAAGTATATTTTGAAATCCTCTAAACTTATGTTGCTCGGACTCAGTCGGACGTATCCAACACGGGTGCGTCTCCAAGCGTCGAATTTGGCTATATTTAGGAATAAAAATCATGTTTTTGGTCTAAAATGAAATGTCCGAGTCACCGAGTGCCCTACCCATGTTCGAGTGTTGAGTTTCCGATACGGGTACGCGAGGTAATATTGTAGAGTCCGAGCAACATAGCCTAAAATCCTGATCCATGTATGTCTTCCATACGTAGGTCAGTCTTTATGCTGCATTTCTCTCCATGACGGTCACATTTACTGGTTTATGCCTTCAGGTGTTGAAATATATTGTGCTCCAACTGCTGACTCAAGGGAGGTCTGGCAGGCATCAATGACCCATATTGCTCTAGAAGGTGGATGTTTTGTTCTATCAGCCAATCAGTTCTGTCGAAGAAAAGACTATCCTCCACCTCCTGAGTATGTGTTTTCTGGAACAGAAGATGACCTTAATCCTGAGTCTGTTGTATGTGCTGGTGGCAGTGCCATTATATCACCATCAGGGGTTATTCTGGCCGGTCCAAATTACGAAGGGGAAGCTCTTATCTCAGCCGACCTTGGTATGCTTAATTCTTTGTTGCTGTTGCACTTTCTAATTTTTCTTGCGTAAGTGTGCACATTCACAAGCCACCTTGCTGATGTTAATGGTGGGAGACATGAATCTTTCAGACTTCCTAATAGTGGCAAATATAAAGATGTCAAAATTAGGTTCTCTAATAATTGACATAGTAAGGGGAGTGATATGCACGCAACTTTATTACTCCGTTATCACAGTGCGGCTGTTTTCGAATAACCCATAATAAAATATAAATCCACCGGGAATTGCATTTGCATGACTGCTCCTTCACCGAAAAAAGCACAACCGTTTTAATGAATCACTTTGCTTTATTTCGCTGTAATCCAGAAAGCAAAGAATATTGAGTCTTTAACTTCTATGTTGATGAAAACATTTCTGTAACATTCCGATAATCGATATGACTGGTAAAGAGGGTTTTGGTTGGTTTCTTACACACTTGTGTGTTGTGTATCTGTTTGCGTGTTTTCTTTCCTTTAGTTTTCTTTGGCACAGGAAGTGGGGGAAGGGATAAAGTGGTTGTAGAGGAATTGCGGGTCACGGTCCAGCCTCTTACTTTGTTTTTGTCTGACGTATTGTATCGGAGCTAATTTCGCTTTGTGCTCGTCATTTCCAGTTTAACGTTGTATTCATGTGTCTTGTTTGATTTACGAACTAGCTAACAAGCTGATATCTATTCACTGAATGATCTGCAGATTTGGGAGACATAACACGAGCAAAGTTTGACTTTGATGTTGTCGGCCACTATTCAAGGCCTGAGATTCTGAGCCTTACTGTTAGGGACCATCCAATCAGCCCTGTTACTTTCACTTCAGAGTCTGAAAAAGCAGAAAAATCAGAAGTTTCTCACCGATAGAGATGACTTCTCCCAGTACATTCTGTATAGGTAGATCACAATGCTATAAACTCTATGACATCGTCCGTCTGTATGTAACTCAGCCTGCCTTTGGTAAATTCTCTTTGGTCTTACTGTAACTGTTGATTAAACGATATTTGCATGTTCTCGCGTTTGAACTTTTGCTTCCTGTATCACACACAATCCCATGGACACGGTTTAGTGATGTTAATTTCCTTTGATCAAATACTTCAACCAGTCTCTATGACATTGTCGTTCACTATGTAAATCAATCTACCGTGGATTAATTCCTCTTTGTTCCTGTGTAACTATTTGATTAATTCTCTTTGTTCTTGCTGCAACTGTTTGATTAACCGTTTTTGGTATTTATAGTACTATAATCCCATAGATGTTACTTAGTTGTGCTATTTTGTTGATCAAGTGGCTGAAATTCTCTAAAATGAGATTGAAAGTTTCTATTTTGCCTGGCATCTGTTTGGATCAGCGAGTCCTATATTTGTGGACCGCGCATTTGAGTCATCTGAGAGAATTCATGTATTGCTCATATGATGGATATATATGAGTTTCATATGTAAGACCGTCTCAATAATTTTATGTTTAGTCGGGTTATGTGTCTTTATTATGGACCGAGTAATGATATAGGAAAATTATACTCAAGGGTGGATTTATGGTTCATGCGTGTAGCCTTGCCTGATTTCTGAACTTGCTTGTAAAGTCCCAAGTAACAACTGTGACTTCAACGTCACTATAGTGCTTCGGAGGTTTCCACGAATAGCAAGACAGGTAGGATCAATTGCTTGGGGGGTTTATAGGGTAATGGTGTATTAACAACATATAGCCGTAGAGGTGCTCTGCTTAGATGACCTAGCTGGAAAATTGTATTGAGAACAGTGTTAAATAACTGCTAGTTTATACAATAGAGAATAATAATCAATTTATAGTAAGTTATTTTGCTTTTCCATCATAATTCCGAATCAGAGGACCAAAATATGAAGAAATCGGGGTATCTTTTGTGGGTATCCCAACTCCGAAGCCCTAGTGATTTAGTGAGGGAGGCTCCGGAGTCCAGACGTGTGAAGTCCTTATTCTTAGTTCTTTTTCCGCTATGTAGACATGTAGTTCCCACAAATCTTGATTAAATCATCGAACTTGTCAAGCAAATGTGGATACTAGGAGTAGTTCTGAAACTATCCCGAAAATAGAGCCAGAATGCAATCCATTCGAATGCCAACAAATCGGGATCCTTTCCGAATTTATTGGATCCGAAATTCTTCCGAGTTGGGTTCATCCCGTCAGTATGACCAAGCTCGGGAACGGTATTGGGATCGGGATCGGATTTATATGCTTCGCCCTATCGCAGCTTGTCTGTGGAAAAGTCTGACTTCCATTCTTGCTTCTTGACAGTTTCAATCTCATATTCTCATGTGATGTTAAATCACTTCTAATGAAAACAAAAGGGAAGAAGACCATACATTTAATCATGCGCAAAACTATTACACTTCTTGTGAGCTGTTTCGATTAAACGTTTCAGACTTCCAGCTTTGGCTTTGGCTTTTGTTTCTTTTGAGTCTCTGTCTGGTTGGTGAAGTGGGGACATTCAAACGGACATGAGGCATTTGCGGATGCATATCGCGGCGTTTTATGCTTGATGTGTATCTTCTAAACCTTGATGAGGCCAAGCATCGGTCCAAAACCGGACCGGACCAAAGACCGAAAAAAATATTTTGGTGGACCAAAGACCGGACCTAAACAATTCGGTCTTGGACCGGACCAAACCCGTAATTTTTGGTCCGGTCCGGTCCTGGACCTAAATGGACCGAAATTAATAGTTTTTTTTAAATTAAGTATATAATAATTTAAATTTATTTTATAAGTTAAATAAACTAATTGATCAAAGCATCTTTAACATAAATAATCACTAAATTTAGTGTAGAAAGTTGGTTTTGACGATAAAAAAGTTGATTACTTTATAAAATTATGACAAATAGTCGTAAAATACCTATATTTTGGTCCATTCGGTCCGGACCAAAATTAACCGGTGGTCTTGGACCGGACCGGACCGAAAACCGAAACTTCAATAAGTGTGGACCGAGGACCGGACCTAAATAAATCGGTCCGGGTTCGGTCCAGACCAAATGGTCCGGTCCGGTCCATTTTTCTGGTCCGGACCAGAATTTGCTCAGCCCTAGATGAGGGTGTCACTTACCCTACAGAAAATGGTGTTGTATACTTGCATTTTAGTATGCAAATCCGTAGCTTCCGAATATGCAGAAACTTGATCAGTTTTTATGTACGAAGTAGTTATTTCCTGGATAAATCAGGTTATGGTTATCGGATTTGCTATGAATACGTCCTTACCGATTTGCGATTCGCTCTTATAGGATGTGTGTTAATTTTTTTTCATCAAGCAACATGATAGAATTCGGTTTCGTAGGGTACCGAGCGAATCCGGTAACCATGGATCAGGTCATGAGGTCAACTAACGCCCTGAATTGACCCAACCTGACCCGAACTCACCCAAGCAGAAACTGTTGCATTTCAGAAGTTCTTTTAAAGCACACGGAGAATCTGTCTTACAGTAACTTCTGATTTTTCATCAGCTGAGCAGCTCATTGTCATTTTTTTTAGTTCTGACTGTGATACATTGTTTCCTATATTCTGTACCCTTATTATTCCAATGTCGCAATTATTTCCGATAACCATTGTCGATTTCTGTTGATTAGAATCTCAGCACATGACAGGTTTTGTGATGGCAATTATGAATGACTTGCAACAACAAAAATGGTCCCTGTATCAGTAACGCCAAGAGACGAGTTCAAGGACAACCTGGGATTCCATTTATAAGGTAACTGTCACTTCTTTTCTCTTTTTTGGCATATATATTTGACTTTAATACATATGATGTTGTTTAATCATGCTTAATATATTGTTAAGCAACCCTACTTGCTTGTTTTTTCTATGCTCTAGGAAGTCAGATGGCTGTCGTCGTAGGTCGATTTAGCTCTTCTCTTAGCAGTTGATTAGAGACCATTGTTGTGCTGTCAGAATCAAGGGAACTATTGTTTCTTTGGTACGAAGTATAATAATTCCGAATCCTGATAATTTTTTTTTTTTTTTTTTTTTTTTTTGACAATTGGAAAGCGAGTTAAGGTTACAAGCGGATAGCTCCTTTAGCTAATCTATGAGCTATCATATTGCAGTTTCTAGGAACGTAACAAAATGAAATACAGTGGAAACTATGAACCATATTAAAAATGTCTTCAATGATAGTCTTCGTTCTATGATGAGGCTGATTAAGTTTAAGAACTTGGGATAACACCTGCAGGCAATCAGAGAAAAGAGTGATATGAACAAAATTATATTTCAAAGCAGCATCTAATCCCTCCCGAATGGCCAGAGCTTCAGCTTGGTCCGCACTTTGAGCAGCAAAACGTCGGTTGCCCTGTAAAATCACTTCACCAGATTTTCTCCTGATAGCCCAGCCAAGACCAGCAGAGAGGTTTTTATACCACGAAGCATCTACAAACAAGTCAAGCTGGTCACAATAATCCTTAGCAGAGATAAATGGAAAGGATATACTGTTTCTTAGATCAGTCAACTCATTATCGATAGGCTGGTCAAATAACACTCCTTGAGGATTCAGCCTACCACTTCTGACTTTCTCCGCTTCTAACACCAGGCTATAAGAGTTTTCATAAACCTTCATAACACCATAAGGTGTGATAGGTTCCTCTTGGAAGATCTTTTTACATCGACACCCCCAAATAGTCCATAAGGTGCAAAGAAAGGAAAGAGCCAGCGATTCCCAATCTGCAAGTTTCTGAATTAGAGATAACCAATTTTTAATCCAAGTTTGGATACTTAACTCTTTTCCGATATGAGCATGTATCCCTAAAACACTTCCAGCCCAAACTTTATTAGCAAACACACAATCTCTAAAGAGGTGATCACATGATTCCACAGTCTGACTGTCACAAAGATGACAATTAAAATCACCCTCAAAACCCCTTCTAATGAACCCTTCACCCACAGCAAGGGAATTAGTCAAAATTTTCCATAACAGAATAATCCATGACTTGGGACCTGGAAGGTGCCAAAGTTTCTTTCTAATGAACATCTTTAAGTCGGTTCCAACCCTACTAAGATCTTTAATTGTAGCATGAGCATTCCAAGAGAGGTTGAAAGCAATGGAATAACCCTTCTTGACATTATAAGATCCACTAACAGATTCCGTCCAGTAAATGGAATCTTCAAAATCCCAACAACTCAAAGGGATCGCCAAAATCTTAGCAACCCAATCAGGATCAAGAAACATACAAATCCGGTTACAGTCCCATGAACCATTTGCCTGAACTAAATGCTTAACCTTAAGATTCTTTAGGGATGGGGAAATTGAAATAAGATCATGACAAAGAGGTAAAGGAGAAGCACCATCAACCCATTTAGAATCCCAAACATTTAGTTCAGAAAAACGGTCAACCTTCAAAGCAATAAAAGGCTGAATAAGCTGAAGACCCCAAATAATACTTTTCCAACCCCAAGAAGAATTAACACTCTTCTTATAAGTAAGATTTCCATTTAGACAAAGCAATCCGTATTTAGCGCCAATAGTTCTAGAAATCAAAGAATTTGAGTTTTTGATCATCCTCCATCCAATCTTAGCTAACAACGCTTGGTTAAACTCCTTTGATTTACGAATACCCAAACCCCCCAAGCCCTTCGGTTGGTTGATGAAAAGCTTACTACACCAACTAATAGATTTCGATTTCTTCAACCCCGCCCACCAAAAATGTGACAGAATAGAATCAATCTTATCTGTCACACTTACCGGTATTTTGAATACCGATAGAAAGTAAATAGAGAGGGAAGACAGGATAGAAGAAATTAAAGATAATCTACCAGCAGATGATAGCAAAATCCCATTCCACGCTGAAATTCGACACCTAATCTTATCCAAAATGATTTCAAAGATTTCTTTTTTGGATCTTCCAGCCTCCAAATTACCAATATCAGAAGAAAACCCAAGATAAGAATCCATTGAGCAATTACCACAGACTTTAAAAATCTTCATACAGTCGGAGGCATAGGATAGACTAGAACTTGGACTGATCATGATAGCCGATTTATTATCATTAATTTTTTGACCCGATGCAATGCAGTATTTGTTAAGAGTAGACGCCAAATGAACACAACTATCAATATTGCCTTCAGAGAAGAACAAAGAATCATCCGCAAAGAGCAAATGGGAGACCGAGATACTAGAAGTACTAATCTTAATGCCCCGGATCAAATTTTTCTTCTCAAGATGAATAATATTCCGTGATAATATTTCGGTACATAAGACAAAAAGATAAGGCGACAAAGGATCACCTTGACGAAGGCCACAAGTTGGGATAATTCTTCGAGAAGGAACTCCATTTATGAGGATTTCATAAGAAACCGTAGATACACACTTCATAATGAGAGTAATAAGACTTTCAGGAAAACCCATCATAGTCAAAGTACCTCTAATGAAATTCCAATCCATTCTATCATACGCCTTACTCATGTCAGCTTTAAAAGCCATTCTCCCCATTTTACCACTCCTTGAAGACGAAATTTTTTGGAAAATTTCATTAGAAATGAGCACATTATCTCCAATAAATCTTCCGGGAACGAAAGCATTCTGAAAATCACCTACTAACTTACTCATAAATCCCTTAAGTCTATTCGTAATGCATTTGGTAACAATTTTCATGACCACATTACAAAGACTTATCGGCCTATAATGTTCCACAGATTCCGCTCCATTAGATTTAGGGACGAGGGTAATAAACGTTTTGTTTATCTCCTTAAGAATATGGTTACTATTTAAAATATCCAAAACAGAGGTTGTGACTTCATTTTTGATAAAGTGCCAACACTTGTGAAAAAAGATAGCGGGGATACCATCAGGACCTGGAGATTTAAGCGCTCCGAGCTGAAAAACCGCTCTTCTAACATCCTTATTAGAGAAAGGTTTAGCAAGAGAAACTTGATCATCTTCGCACAGAATATCTTTTGAAACACTAAGAAAATTGAATTCTCTTGAGTAAAATTCATCAAAACTCTCAGTACCTTCGTTTTCCTTGAAAAGCTTAGAGTAGAAATCAACAAAATTTGTTTCAATTTCATCTTTATCGAAAGTCCATTCTTGGTCTGTGTTCTTAATACCCACAATGAAGTTTTTTCCCGCTCTCCCTTTAACACAATTGAAGAAGTATTTGGTACAGGTATCTCCGTCAATAGCCCATTTAATTTTAGCACGTTGCTTCCAAAAAATTGTCGAATTTGTAGCAAACTCATGGAGTCTCTGGTGAGCGGAAAGAAACCTAATAGAATCTCCATTATTAACCACATCTTCCATTCCACTTTCAAGCTCTTTATCAAATTCAGTCCATTTCTCTCTCCAGGCGTTTCTTTTAGAAATAGACCACTTCTTCATAAAATTCCTTACCCTTGAAAGTTTCCTAATAAGCTGAAAAGATCTGGAACCATGAATAATGATCCGCCATTCTTTTTTAATCAACTCCATACATTCTTCATACTCAAAATTCCAAGCTTCTAATTTATAAGGTCGTTTACCAGAGGAAGAAGCAAGATCAGATTCAAAAATAATAGGGGAGTGATCAGAAAGTTGAATTGGTAAGTGAATAACCCCAGAGTTAGGATAAATATTATTCCAATCCCATGAACCATAGGCCTTGTCAAGCCTTTCGTAAACAATACTTTGGTCTTTTCTCATGTTACACCAAGTAAATCTTGGACCCTTAAAAAGGATGTCCATAAGGTGATGCTCAACCTTCCAATTTCTGAAAACATTTGCTCCTACAATACGCTTATTACGCCCACCTAACTTATCTTCTTGATAATCAACTTGATTAAAGTCACCAATGAGTAAGAAAGGTCCATCAAAAGAATCGATCCATGAGCCTAACTCATTCCAAACCAAGGGTCTTTTATGAGCAACAGGTTCACCATAAACAAGACACAAATACCAAGCTGATCCATTACATAGTAAAATTTTGACGATGATGAAATTTTGACAAGCAACAAGACAAGCTACATTAAGTCCTACCCTAAATCCAAACCAAAGACCTCCTTTAGTTTCAATAGCATCAACTCCTATACTTCGGGAAAAACCAAAAGAACGAAACATAGGATCCACTACACCAACATTACACTTTGTTTCAGATAAAAACAAAAAATCAAAATAAGAGCTAGAGAGAAGCATTTTAGTCTTCGCAATTGTAGGAGCAAGCGGATTATTTAAACCCCTACAATTCCAACAAAGTCCTTTCATGAGGAGAGAAAACCACCACAGCAACACCGACCAACTCCACAACCAAACTCATATCAGCCCACCCCAACTTGATTCACCCTAAAGGGACCCGAATCATCGACGAAACACAGCTCAAAAAATAAACGGCCACCCACTCAAGACAATAGGAGCCAAATTCAATCCAGCACACGGACACAATCAGCATAAAGCATCAATCAGCCAAGGACTCCAGCAACAAACATATGGCTAAGGGCCATCAACGGATCCAAACCAGCAGAATGGTGATTCCAATCCAGCCAAAAGACGGATAACAATACAGAGACAGTAGAGATGAAAAAAATCAAACAAACAAGAAAAGAGAAAACCAAGTATGTCATATTTGGACTAACCAGTGGGGGAAGGGGCGAGGGGAAGGGGAGACACTAGATTAATCCAGAAACAACAATACGGGGAGAAAACAACTTGTATTGATAATTTTCATCTCAATAATTAAGCCTTACCGATTGAAAAACACGGACGGTGGGGGAAGGGACGAGGGGAAGGGGAACACCAATCCGACTCCAATACACTAGACAAGACCCGTAACATAAAGAACCCAGACCAAATCGACTGAAGAAATCACCATCCCATTTCCGGAATCGATACCATAAAAGACGACAAACCAAACCATATCAGGAGCAGGAGTACACTGATGATAGCAAGATACATGACAGAAAAGAAATCACAAGGAGCCGAGACGGAAACACACGGCCAGATAGAGCGGGAGACACACTTATTTATTTACAACCGATCGACGATGAGACGGACCACAACAAACCAAAGGGGAATCATACCGCCGGAGATGAGCGAGGATGTCGACCCATCTCCGGCGGAGGCCGAGAAGATAGAGGAGCTTGAGTGTAGGCAGATGGTGGCGGCTGATTGTGGTGGTTCAGAAGGGAATTTTTTGTGGGTTTTAAGGGGTTACGGGGAGAGAGAGAGAGAGCTTTTTAGCAGATGACTTTATCCCTTAAAACATTTAGCTTGAATCCTGATAATTGATTGTCATAGGAACTTTACAATTTCAATGGAGTTTTTTTTTTTTGGGAGTAATGGGAGGCACAAAAGCGATTTTGATGCTGTCGGGATTTGAACCCACGTCATAAGCACTACCTTTCATGACACATTTTCAATGGAGTTAAAGAGTCGGTTATGTTTTGGTTATGGAAATATGATGGCGTAAAACAAAATGAGTCCTTAGCCCACAATACACAGTTTTTCCAATTGTGGCATGAACTGACGCTTGCACGCCGAGTTATGTCTTTTCTTCGAATAACTAAACTCCGATACCGATGTAGTCGGGATTTGAACCCAGGTCATGAGCACTACCTCTCATGACACATTTTCAATGGAGTTAAAGAGTCGGTTATGTTTTGGTTATGGAAATATGATGGCGTAAAACAAAATGAGTCCTTAGCCCACAATACACAGTTTTTCCAATTGTGGCATGAACTGACGCTTGCACGCCGAGTTATGTCTTTTCTTCGAATAACTAAACTCCGATACCAAAACAATCGACGATACCCACGATACCTCAAAAATTTGTACCTAAACATATCTTATTGGCATACTCATTAATCATTTACTAATTCTTCGGACCATAAATTCAAGAATACAGCATAATCCTCATTGATCATTGATGTCATGATCTCTCCATCTCTGTTAATTCTACTTAGAACGACAGCCTCGCGCGCCAATGATACGGTTCCATGTGCTTCCTCTTGATGATATCTAAGGTGTATCAGTTGTAACTATTCACGTCTTTTCCCATCATAATCATCTCCTTAGGGCATGATTAGCAGGGATTAGTTAACAATCTACTCATAATCTTAGTTATCATTTATGCTTAACTACTTAATATTGTTTAATTTAAGTTAATAATTTGTCAGCTGAGCAGTTGGAATGCTAATATAAGTGTTGGATTATGTCTTTGTTAATCTGTCGGAATCAAGAACACCATATGATACTGAATTAGAAAATCTTAATCTACATTATTAGGGCCATGTGTTCCATTTCTAAACCACAAAAAATAATTATTTTTTTTAGCAAGGCTCGAGTGCTCGACATTCGGGTAATTTAGTTGTCATTGAATCCAAGTTCACCGGGTTATATGTAACTGTCTTACATATGACTTGTCCTTACATATAACTCGTCCTTACGAAATTAAGAATTAAGATTAGCCCAATTACTTAACTATACCGTGAATTAGTTGGTCTCACACTCTCACGTATAAGACCTTCTTATGATCGTATCCCCTCGTTTTTTTTCATATATGTTAGTTAGCTCGACATCTAGGATATTTTTATTTTGATAATTTGTGCTCATAGCATATTTTTTTGCAGCCTTCAAAATTTGTGTGATACTCCGTAGTTACTAATCAGGGACGAGTCCACCTTATCATATGGTTTAGGAGCTGCTACACCATTGTTGAAAAAAATATGCGAGAATTGACTTTTTTGCTACACGATTAATTATGCTTTGACCCTTCATGTATAAATACTCGTAGATGTTTAAGTAATAATTTCGCTACACCATATTATAAATCTTGGACTCGCCGTCTTACTAAGTAACATAGTTTGTGGATGCTGTTGATACAGGGATACCTTATCATTCTGCAGGACATAAACAAACATAAGACAACTGATGTTAAATGGAACCTCCAATCTAGAGACATGAAATGCTGATGAAAATGACTTCCACACCTCTTATTTATGGGTTTTTCTTGTCTTCTCTTGGCTATAACATAGTATTCCTTATTAGTCAGGTAAATCATGAAAGAGTTGAACAAAAACTTATGTGAGACGGTTTCATTTGCGAGACCTGTCTATTTTACTTTATAATCGAATGAAGGTCACAAAATGACTTGAGTTGATTTCTCATATACGACAGTCTCATACAAGACTATAGAGGCATATATACTCGTTGATAAGCACAATCTCATATTACATGTTAGTTTTGGTTTTTGAGACAACTGAGTGATTTTGAGACGGTTTTATTTGTGAAACTTGTCCATTTTACTTTATAATCGAACAAGGACTACAAAATGATTTTAATTGATCATTCTCTCATATAAAACAGTCTCAAACAAGAGCGTGGATACTCGTTGATAAACACAATCTCATATTCTCGTTGCGTGTTAGTTTTAGTTTATGAGTCGGGTTTGTTTGAACTTTATGATCTTCTTGGTTTAGTTTTGCTACATTATTGTAATTATTATGGCTAATACCAAACAAAGTGTCTTACCTACACAAAGACAAATCCATTATTGTATCTTAATTTTTAGTATTTGCATTAATATCTAGCTAAACAAGGACTTGTGTAAGGTTTGTTGTCTCATAATAACATTCAACGTATCTGACTCTAACAAAAGCACATGCCCTTCCTACTTATTGCTATACTACATCCCAACCTCCTTAGTCCTTACAAGCTAGATTAAAAGCTCCTTTCTTTATTCGCAAATTCTCGTTAAAGACGGGCGTTATTCGTTACAAGTTGAGTACAAGTTGAAGACAGATAATACCCCTCTCACAATCTGCATGTGGGAAGGGCAAGTGGAGGACAAATGGATCCCTCACTTGCTCTCCCACCTGCATATTGTGAGAGAGACACTATCGGTTTCAGCTTGTAACGGATAGTGCCCGACTGTCCGTCTTCAGTGAGACAAGTTGCTAATAATTAGAGGGTCCGGTGTAAAACTTATTACTTCCTCTAATTCTAAGAAATGTTCTATTTAAATAAAATACTCCTCACAAATTTTAAAAACTGGGCAATTTTAAGGAATCGAAGGGAGTATGAAAATTGGATGGTGAAGTTACTTTACAATACGAGAAATGTATACACTAAACGAAATACATATACCTTTTCCTCATAGAGCAAGAAAGTGATCGTCTTTCTACGCGAATATTTAAATAATACGCTAAATGATAACGCAAATGTACAAAGACAACCTTTTTACTTATTGGTTCTGAACCAAAATGGTATGATAAATCAAAATGACTCACTAATAAAGTGAAAATGCGCTTTATTTCTATTATGAACTAACTGTCCTTCATTGCAGTGTTCGACGCAATTTTCATTTTGGACTATTCTGAAACAACACTTATGTGTTACTAATGTAAGGATAACACTGTTTACATTCGACTCTATTTAATGTTGTTGTTGTTGTTGTTGTTGTTAGATAAAATTGTACAAGGAATTGAAGAAATGAAGGAAAAACCAAGCAAGGTGGATTAATTATCTTTGTCCATGAGTAGGTTAACCTGCAACATTATGCTAATATGATTCTCCCTTTGTTTTTTTGTGTAGATCTATTACTCTTCTAATGAAGTATCAAGTTTTCCAGGTAATAAGAGCACATGCATAACTAATCATACTACTCTAATCAAAATTTGTATGATAATCATCATTAGGATCTAATTATTGTCAAATTATTGCACACTGTTTTTTTTTGCCGACACATGCAAACAACTAATCTTGTGATGATCATATACCCACAAGGCCACAAGTTGTATTGTGTTTACAACTTGGAGCATATATAAATATGAAAAATCAGAATTTGGATTAGTTGTACATAGTCCGTCTCATATAAGGCTCACTGAACCGATGTAACTATCAAGTGAAAATGGAACCCATGAGCACTTGGATTGGAACTTAAGTAGATGTCTTGGTTTCAGGCCGTGGAAATACAACAGTGTTGAAACTCATGAGGAAGAGCTTTACCGTCCTAATAGTCTTAAAATGGGGGAAATGGAATGTTTGACTTGGTGAAACTTGACAAATAGATATTGACAAATAAATTGCTAAGTTTTTTAAACTAAGAACACATAGGTGGTTGATGCTCATCCATTGAGGATAAACAGGATCTTTGAACTTTTTTAGTAGTATAATATAATAATCTACTCGAAATTGACAATTAATCTTTTACATAATCTTTTTTTTTTTTTTTTTTTTTTTGACAATCGGATTAACGAGTTTTACAATTTAGTAACACGCTTAGCTAGTCTATGGGCGACTTTATTACAAATTCTAGGAACGTAGGCAAAAGAAATACAATGAAAGGTAGCCGCAAGATCAATGATGTCATCAATCGTATTCCTAGTCCAATGCTTAAGTTGGGAAAACTTAAGGACCTGAGCCAGAACCTGCAGACAATCAGAGAAAACATTAATATGAAGGATGTTATGAGACAACGCCCACTTCAATGTCTCCCTAATTGCCAATGCTTCTGCTTGCTCAGCATTCTCAGCACGTCCTTTGATGCAGAATTCCGATACAACATTATTACCAAACATGATACACCCACCAAACCCAGCAGCAAGATTCTTAGACCACGCAACATCTACATAAATATCAGGCCGAGAGCAACTCAGAGAACTCTGAATCAACGGGTATGAGACTCCATTCCTAAGGTTAGACATGTCTTCCTCCGAACGAGTTTGGAAATCAATAGACCCCGATTTCTTATCTTCAACAGAAAGAGCCAGGATAAACGACTCTTGGTAAAGTAAGATAGCACCAATTGGAGAACACTCGGTATTATCAAAGACCTTTCTACACCTTACTACCCAAATAGTCCAGATAGTACACAAGAAAGAAAGACACGCCTCTAGTTTATTATTAACCTTCAAAAGAACAGAAAGCCAATTGCACACCCAAGACTGCAAGGAAAGACACGCCTCTAGTTTATTACATAATCTTTTTATTCTAATCAAATACCATCTTTTATCCAAATTAAAATGCAGTGCATAATCCAACACATTTTTGTGGAACTCCTTTCAAATTGCATTTTTTTGCTCTCGTTTTCGTGATTTCGAGCTCACTGAATATCGAGTCTAGCTTCGCCACTGCTTATCAAGGACCACATATGCGTCTATTTGCTAACTCTGTGCACATAAGAGTACTACTTTCTTCAAATTGCACACGAGCTATACACGTATTGTCATATTACAAAGAACTTTATTACTAGAACGAGAATGCCCCGCCCCAACTGTTTATATCGGTATTTTTGGTACAAACCGGAAAAAAAAAATATAAATTTGTACGAGGGATATAAATGAAAAAATATATTCAACCCTTTAAGATTTTACAAAGAGAAGTTACCTGAAAAGTAAAAAGAATTCGACTGCTAGAATGAAATTGCAAGCAGCATTTTACTGAAAATCAAGAAACAGAAACAGAGAAGAACATAACAATGTTTATATCAATCATATCTTATCTCTTACAAAACTCTTGAACTTAAAACCTTTAGGTTTCTATAATATTCACCTCTTACTTCCCACAAATTGCTCCCTTTTTGCTGCTAAATCCTTTAAAATCTCGCTACACGCCTCCCTCAAACGAGACGATTTACCAGTAGACATTGCAGGACTATCAGAGCCGTGAAAGGATGCCAGCCTCTTAAACTCTTCGACTCGTTCATTTCTTTCGCCATTTCCACATAATTGGGATGACTTTTCCATAACATTTCCATGCTTGTTTACACCATTAAAGTCCCATTCTGACGCGGTTGAAGTGTTTTTCTGCAAGCAAATATTTTCCCACTGGATTTTCTCCGAAAGTGACCTCCTTCCCTTGAAAACTTCCTCGACTGAAGGCCGTCTAGAATCCCCTTGATTTATTCCTTCACACCCAAATCTCCACTTATTCTTGTTATCCATGCTTAGTTCAATTGAGTGAAGCTCACTCTCACCCGAGTCATCGCCTCCATCACTTTCTTCGGGTTGTTCCATTCCTCGATCTTGAAAAGACCTTTGTTGCATCGTCTTGAGAAAGTCATTAAAGTCATCTATCCCATCAAAATAAGAAGACGGACAAGTCTCTCCGTCTTCTTGACCATCTCTGGGTTTTAAGTAAATTTCAAGTTCATTTCTAAGCCTTTCCAAAGCTTCATTTTTTTCCTCATACTCGTACCTAGCTTCCGAAAGCTTCATTTGAACTCTTTCCTCGCGTAGCACATCTGCCAACTGAAGCATTTCGCGTTCTTTCTGAACTTCTTCTCTTGCCTTTTCTGACTCTTTCTTCAATTCCTCCACCTCAACCCTCTCTTCTCCAATCCCTCTTGCTAACTCGTCACACGTTTGCTCCAATATCTCCCTAGCCCTCGTTTCTCCATCTAGCTCCTTCATTGCCCTCTCGAAATGAGTCCTTGTATTAGCCAATTCCAAGCCTAGCTTTTTGTTTAGTCTCTCGACTTGTCTTCGTTGCTTCCTTTCACTTTCAACCTCGTTTGTTAGAGATGATATTGCCTCTTTGATCTTTTGTTTTTCTTTACTCTTCCAAGCTGCCTTTTCCTCGGAAAACTGCTTGAAAAGAGCATCAAATTGCTCAGAATTATATCGTTGCTCTTGAACCAATTGATCTACTTGGAGCCTGGCTCGATCCATCTCAACTCTTAAAGCCGAGACTAGGGTTAGCTTCGACGATTGCTGCTCTTCTTGAGACATGATCCGAAACAATACCTTGAGTAGCTCTTTTGAAGCAATTAGGCTGTTATTAACATCCTTCAATCGTCTCTTGACGTTATGATTGTTCTCTCCAAAGGTGAGATTTGACACCTATACAAGTAAACTTAGATTAGCGTACATTCAACCAACTAACCCTGTTGATATCATGTCAGCTAGATTAGCCGGTAAACTCACGAGTCATAACCTAAGTTCGACACACTTAGCATCGAAACTAATTTTAAGATTCCTTTCAAACACACACACACAAAATGTATCTTCCCTCAATCACTCATTGTCAACAAAAGTGAGCTAACTATCATTAATTGATATATGGTCCCAAAACCACCAAATTGGAGTCATAATTCAACATTGTTGACAGTAATGAGTTTATCCATTTCCATATAAGGTTACTTTTGTCACCTTATTACTCTAAATTTTCAGGTCAAATCACAATCATTTACTATTCAAAGAGAAACATCAATGTGAACACAAACATTTCATTGTCAAACTATAAAAAAAACATTAATAGATTCATAGTATCTAATAAGCTAAATTAAATACTTCCTCCGTCACATTCATCTGCTTACTTTTTTATTCTTTCTGACGGGTATTTTAATCAAAAGGTATACAAATGATCGAGACAGACGAATTTTTGTTAGTGTGAACTATGGACTGTAGTACCTCTATGGAGCTAGCTTTGCCAACAGCCTCTAATCCACCTGACATATACTCAGTGATCTGAAGTTTTTGTGAAGCTGATGAAGATCTTCTCCTGTGACTGTTCACTTTTGATCCATCAATCTTCATCTAATCAACACAAAATATCCAACAAATTTTAAAACAAAAATCCAAGACATTAGAAATAACTAAATGTTTCTGTAAGGCCGTCTTACACAAGAATTTGCGTAAATGCCTAAACGGTTTTTTTGTAACCGCTTTTTAAGAGTTTGTTTTCCTTTAGAACCAATATTTAGTGTAAAATCGACTTACAAGAGACTAAAAGCTCCTTTTTTTGTCTGATAATGATTTGGGGTCGACTAACATGAACCCGACTAATTTAAAACAGAAAACTGTAAAAACTGACCTCACAAACAGGGCTATGATGAGGAAATTGCTCCAAAAACAGATACTGTTGCCCATCAAATAATTTACCAACATATTTATCAGATGATTCAGAACTTTTCCTTCCTCTTTTACCTTCAAAGATATCATCTTTAACTTCTTTAGGTGAATGCATTCCATTAATTTCCCATAAATTAGCTGCTAATTGCCTTGCTGATACATTTTCCTTCCTTTTATTACCATAATAATCATTATAATTAACTCCATTCTCAAAATTTTGTAACTTTTGCATAGGAGATTTTGAACCTGCCATAATTACCTTCCAAACAGGTAAATCTGGTGTAATACTGTCACAGTTATTTACCCTTTTACTTACTGAAATTACCCTTTTAGAACTGTGATTTTTTACCACAGTTGAAGTTGTTGATGAAGATGATGAAACCCTTTTCCTTATTTTGCAATGCACACTTTTTGTAATTTTTTCTTGATTATTTTGGTGTGTTTTATTATGCCTTGGCATTTTTAATTTCCACCCTTAAATCTATTTTAATGTTGCTCACTATTACTATGATCATATCCCTTTTTCTTTATATATGGATTACTAAATTGTTTGTGTAATTAGTGTTAATGACAAAGTTTGATTATGTTAAATCAAACTTAGATTTGCTTAAAAATAAAGATGATTAAAATGTGGGGTTGATTAAAATGTAGGAGTTCAATTATTTTTGGATGGATTGAGAGGGAAAATTGAAGAAAAGAGAGATGTGAGAAAGAGCAAAGGGAAGTGAGAGAAGTGAGCTTGTATTAACTTTATAAGATACGGGGGATTAGGACTTATGGAGGGAGCTTTTTCGGTATATCGGATGTATCACGTTAGACTCTTAGAGCGAGTGTATATAATAAAAGCGTTTTGAGTGTGTTTATTCTGTATACAGGAATTCTCCGAGTACTTGTCACGTGTATCTCCGTGAAAAGATTAGGGAGATGAACAATGCTTATGCTCTTGGAAAAGGGTAAAATTGAAGAATTTTTTTTAGTGAGTTGATCGATTTCATTCATGAAAAGTCATAGAACTTCTACAGATTATTTCCAATTTGACCGGATATAAAATATAAAAATAAAATAAATTCTCATCAAAACAAATTGTGAGCTTGATTTGCTCTGCTTCTTCTATTATATCGATGTTTCATTATACAACCTACAACCTTTCGCGAATAAAGGGTTTTCAAATCTTAAACAGTTTTGAAGAGAATCGATTTTATCAAACCTAATAGATTGTAATCGATGATTTAACAGCATTCGTAGCACCATATAACAAAACATTATGGTACTAATCTTCCGCGTCCTTCGCAATGATACATAAACATCAAATTCTTTTATTAGAGGACAAACCATCAATTGATGGGGACTTAAACTCTCCTAGTGAGAGCAAAAACCTTTTTTAATGAGAGAACAATAACTTAATGTACCACTGAATAAATTTTTGTTCAGCGAAACTGAAGAAATAATTGCTCATGAGCTGGATTGGGGGTGGATCGGGCTAGGAGTTAGCAACCCAGGCACGGTCTAATGGAGAGACTGGGCTAGTGCTTGGCCATGTTTGTCGGGCCCGAGCCCAACCCACTTAGTAGTGGGCTAGGCCCGATCGAGTCGAGCCACTTCTTTTCTTAGTGTTGCACACCGGGATGAAGAAGTAGCGGCACTAGACTAGCCCAATACTGACACTAGACCGTGTCGGGCTGAAAAAATGTGCTCACTGGTTGGGCCGAGGTGGTTCGCACCGCTGATCAGCTGTAGTAGCAATAGTTTATCCATCGAGAACAATGCCCTGTTGGTTTGATTTAAACCTTCAAAAGATGAGTAAGATGACGTGGCATACACTTAGGCTAATGAAGGGGGCCAATCAGTGAGTTGCACGTGTAATTCTGGGATTAATAACTTTGTGTGTGTAACAGTGTAACTTGAATTGCAATCCTAAATTCTTACTCACTGGAATGTTTGCCTAATTGTATTTGATTAGATTAATAGCTTCTAAAAAACACAAATTCTAATTTGTGACAGTCATTAGCCGTCACAAGCTTGTATTTGTTATTGTATTTGTTGTTTTCCTCATGCTTTGCGAAAATTAACTACGGACTACCAAAGTATTTTTTATTTTTTTTTGGCAGCACAAAGTATTGTTAAAACTTTGGTACTTGATAGTTTTCTCTAAAAATGAACAAAATCACTCAGTAATAATAAAAAAAATTCTATACAAAAATTATTTGGGGGTGTTCATTCATCCGGGATCGAACCTGACCGGACCAAACTTGATGGACCGAAGATTAAACAAGGGTAAAATGTTTGACCATAATTATATTAGTTTGGTCCGCACAATAAAAATGTATAGACGGGACCATATGGACGAAATAATATATTTCTTGTTACTTTGTTAGTTCAACGATTATTTTAATTTATACAAAAATTAGTGACCTAGGTTTTATTTTATTTTTAGAGTAGATAGAAAATGTCAAAATAATATTAACAAAGTAATGTTATAAAACTAGGAGTAATATTTGTTTATTATACAGTTTTAAAATCTTTGTTATAATAATTGTTTGGTTCAATGGCCGATCTGCGGTCTGTTTGGTTCAGTCCAAGACCGGTCGAAAGACCAAACTTATGTAAATAGATGGACCGTGGACCGAACTATATAAAGTATGGTTCGATACGGTTCAGACCAAATTGCGCGCTCCAAACACCCCTATTAATTAGTATAATCTGAAGTGCTATGAAAGTATGATGGTATAAGATTCAAGTATTTTTGCATGATGCGGAAAGAGTAAGAGATATTAAAAATATAATTGATTCTATTTAACACAAATTCTTATATTTAAAAGTTTGTAAGACTCGATATTTGAATTTGAATTTGAATTTGACTCTTCAATGTTTGTTTTGTAATTCTACAAATTTGAGGTTTTATAAGGACAAGTTTTATATACTTTTCATGTTAGATATAGAGACTTCAAATTTTTTTCCCGATAATTTATATTGACTTTCTTTTACCGTATGTATAATTCTGTATATTTAAGGTGTCCGTATCTGTGCCCGTGTTGGTAGTAGTGTGGTACCAAGAATTTAGATTTCAAAATAATACTCGTACTCCGTATAATGTTCACGTGACCGTACTAGGGTGAAGCTAGGGAGACCATCCCAATTACCCATTGCCAATTTGCTAGTGTTAAAAATCCTGACCCCACGGTTTGTAGTTTGTACTCCCTATGAATATGGGGCAAATAGGCAATTGGGCATTGCATACTATCGGACCATCCCTTATTTTTCAAAGTCGACATCTCATCGTACACGATTCAAATTATAGGGCAATGATAACGCCACTTTGTTCTTAGTTATGTCATTGAAAGACAAGCTTATTATATAGATAACTCATTATTCATCTTCTTACAAATTGAGTGACGTTGTATAAATGGTAGTGTCAATATCATTGCCCTAATTATAATAACTATGGGTTAACATCCTCCAAAAATAGAGTAATAGAGGAAGTCTTCCTCTTCGTCTTTAAAAAGGATGTAAAGATGATGTTGTCAAATGCATTGAAGAGGATATCCTCTTACCACTCTCTCTTATCTAAGAGGATGGTCAATCTTCTTTAATGTGGATGCTCTAAACCCATCAAAAACGAGCCCCAGTGAACATTTTATTCAAATAATTTGATGATTAAAATGTTGTTGTACTTAGGTATATACGAATACATTTTAGTTTAAAATGTTCACATAATTTGTTTCAAATATGTTCTCATACTTAGGTACATGTGTTACTATTATATTTATATTCCGTTACGCCTCCTCACTCGAATGCCCATTGCGCTTCAAGATCGATTAGTGTACAGGTCCCTATGTGCAGAATCACATGTAAGGTTATCCCACATTAGAGAAAGAGAAAAGGGTAATCTACTTTATAAGTCGAGGGGCTAATCCTCCCATTGCCAATTGTTTTTGGGGTGGAACCTCCTTGATTTGTAAAGTTGACACTCTCTCCTCCTCGATGGGTGCGGCCCAGGCCCATATGCGAATCTAACACCCCCAAACCATGTGTTGAGTTTCCGCTGTGTGAGTTTGTGAGATATTGAAGGTTGACAAAGTTTGAACTTGTGACCTTTTGTCACACTGGATCTGATATCATGATCTGTTAGCCTTTTCATGTTTCTTTTACTTTAAAGGGAAATATATGGACGTTTTTTATTTTGACGATATTTGAACTTCAAGTCATAAATATTACATTTCATCACCTTTCACGACTCTACCAACTATGTTACTTGACATCTGTCTCTTCATGAAAAGGCACTATTACTTAAGATTAGCATTTTTGGCCATGCATGTGTCAAGCATTTTGTATCCTATATTTGGTAGCCGCAAACATGCTTCTCTTTTTTATTATAAAAAAAAGTAGTTGAGACTTGAGATCCCTTTATAATGTTGAGCTACGTAGCTAGTTTGGTCCATCGTCTAGGGTTTATTTTTAAACCGCAAAGGCGCAAACCACATGATGAGAGGTTGAATGTTCTTGCTGTTTATTAAGTACTTCAAATTATTAAACTAATCACCATAGCACATGGAACTAACGATTCCTTGGTACTATTATCTTCATTACTTTTTAATTTTTGTGATCAATCTATACTTTTTATCATTTTTGGTTAAATTTATCGCAATATAGAATTGTTTTAGGTTTTGGGTTAACTTTTGAAAAGCAATAGTACAAAAGTACGAAGTAGTTTGTTTGATAAATGACACCGTATATCCAACAAATTTGAAAGTAAACAAATGATTAATACGGAGAGAGTACACCAGTCATTAGTATCACAACTCACAATTGATGTCACGGAGGGTTGGGAAAGGTTGTAAAGGGAGTCGCAAGTATGCAACTTTATTCATGTACTATCAACTCGAGAAGTCATATATGTATCTTTGCGTATATTTAGATAAATTAATTCTCCATAGTTTAAATATTGTCACCAGGTAATTATTAAAGTTAATTAAATACACAACGGGGGGAAATAGGATGGATTGTAAGGAGGAATAAGAAAAGTAGGTATTATTACTTCATATTTGCATATCTTTACCTTTTCTTACCAAAAAAACTTTTTTTGTGAAAAAATGGGGGACAAAATAGATGCTTAAAGGCTTAAGAAAGCAAAGAACTAAAAAACTATGTAAGTACTATAAGCTTAGAGCATTGGGGTTGTCACCAAAAACTTTATTTTACCACAAATTCTCATTTAAGACCGTCGCATATGCGACCAGTTAAGTGTAACCATTTTTTGATAAATAGTGACCATTTATTAATAAACAGTAACATCTTTTATGACTTGAAAATGACATTTATTATCAAGGTAGTCACTATTTAACAAAAAGTGGTCACATTTTGCAAAAAAAGTGGGGAATGAGCCCGTCGCATAGGAGAGTTACTCTTATTTTACAAGTTCATCTACTAAATTATAAAGTTTGTTCTTAATTTTAAGAACCAAGTTCTAAAATAAGAACTAGGTTTTTAACATATGGAAATGTGATGACCAATAATTATGACATAAAAAACAAGAGTGTCTTTAACATTTATTCATTTTCAAGACAAAAAAAAAGTTCATCTATTGTAAATTAGAGTTCTTAAATATTGGAAATAGAGAAATATGACATGACATGAGAAGAACTTTATATAGAATTCTTCTCTTGCTATTGCTCTTATAAAAGTAGTCATTATGTGTGATCGTTGTATAACGTAACGAATGAAAAGTGATTTTTGTATACTAATATGAGATCACTTTTACAAACTGGTTGTTTTATATTTTATAATTATAAAAGGTAATCATTTTTCTTATAATAAAATGAATACTTTTTAAGTGGTCTTTTACCATATAACGGTTTTATAATATATTGTGTAATAAAGTATAAATATTCATGATGCATCACTTTTTGAAGTAGATTTTGGGCTTTGTTTTATAATTACTACTCTTAGCTTGCTAGTTTTTTTTTTTTTTTTGCCAAAAGGTCCTAATGCCAATACAATAAGGTGTTTGCCTGTTTGGTTCATGAGAAGTCCTAGCTTTTTTGGGTACTAATACTATTATATACTTTAGCTAATTACCCTTTTTGTTTCTTAACTACCAAATTATAACATAATTATTTTTACTTAAAATGGAAGTTGAAATTAATAATAAAATTTGATTCCATTAATCATTATTATACCTCAATAGTTCTTCCCACATGAAAATACTACCAAAACACCCCCAAAATCATTAAAAATGATGTAGTTGCTTCACTCTATTGATTTCTCCATGCTTCCTCCTTTTCCTTCATCAAAAGAATAGAGGATTGTACTTTTTTTTCCTATTCTTTATTTCACAAATTCTCATTGAAGACGGACATATCCGTTTTCAATGAAAACGGGTGGGGTTGTCTCACACAAAACGGCAAACGGGCCAAGTTCTCACTTGCCTCTTTGTAAGAGGCAACTTGACTCGTCTAATATATTTATCTTCAATGAGACTTGCTGATTTTATTTCCTTTTTTAGTACAAGGTATAAAGCTTCTTATGCAACAGTTACATGAAGAAAAATATTAGAAAGTACTGGCCTGGTTTGGCAAAAGTAAGAAGCAGTTACCGGTTACGATTAGCAGATTTTAGTAGCAAATTTGACTATCCACGAGAAAAGTCTTTTACAATCAGGGACGAAGGTAGGACAAAATACGAATCGGAGTATTAATTAAATCAAGGGTCTCATACCATTAGGTCAATATTATTTATATTAATAGGTTTTTTAGATTATTATTTAAACATAGAAATACGAATAATATCATAAACTATAAATATAAATAATAGTTAGCCTTTTATAAGACGGTTTTATTCTAAACTAAGTGAGACTAAGTTCATATAAATATCACCTTTTTATGATAAAATATGGGTCATTCCTTACTAAATACTCTGTATTGAGTAAATAGTTTCTATTTAAAAGAACCATTGCTCACAACAATAGAGTGTTTAACAAGTGAAGGCATGAGTTACGAATGCAATATAGAATTTTTTTTTTTAAGAAAAAAAAACTAAGCAGTTTCACGCATAACAGAATCGAACACGTGATCAATTTGTCGTAGCAAAAACCTATTTATTTTAATGTATAAATTGAACATCTTGTTACAATATGTTGTTAGTAGCAACAAATTTAAAAAGAGTAGATTCCGATCAATTTGCTATGAGAATATGTTGTTCGTTTTGGGTTGCGTTCCTTTGAATAGTTGGTCCATAGTGTGGCGGGTTTGATCACAGGATGTAGGAGACTTTTCTTCCTCGAAGGCAGGTCTTTTGAATTTCATTCCCATCATTTCTTTCTACGTCTTCGTGGCGTAAGTGCATCTTGTTCTTGTCACTCGTGAGCTCAGTTGTCTAATTTTTCTTTCGAAATTATCCTTGATGATGAAGAGAAAGATAAAGGTTGTGGCCATTTTACTGTACCCCACCAACGCATTTCAAGACCGGACACCGTTATTGTATATATCTTATCTAGTCTATGTTTTATTAGTGTTTTGTTTTGTTATGTAATAAATAAATATGACTCTATGTGTCATATTAGTTGTATGCAAACATTAACTTTTATTGTCGTAAAAAATTTTGTTCAATATACTATTTAGGCAAAATCCACTAATTTCACTCAGTATATTGCTTACCAAACAACGCCATATTTCATAAAGGCTACGATTCAAATAAAATTTAGGAATCGAACCACTAACCTCTTCATGATTGACGAGGAAGAGCGTGAGAGGGTGGTGCCTAGTCCATGAAAAGTGTCTTTATTTCGCTTCTTTTAGATTTTATTTTTTCTTGGTTGATTATAATCACGTTGGATTCTGATGTGGATCGTGTAACAGAGACAACTAAGATCTTCTGGACGGATTGTCAGTCAATGGTGTTGGGCCACGTGGATTAGGAAAAAAAACTTAAAAATATACTTCGTAACTAGTAAATTAGGGTGAAACGGTAGGGTCTGAGAATGTGGGTGCTCTTTATCAAGAACATTTTGTCGAGAAAATGATATACCTCTATGGGGTGGTACCGAGTCTCAGTTCTCACATGCTTTATGCAGACTCCATCATTCTAAGAATCATTGTATTTTGGATTTGAGAGGATACTATCGTGTAAGATCCCGTCATTGTCATTTTTTGTAATTTCTCGAGACTACTTTCCATAAGATCTTGATCAATTTTTTACCTTTAACTGCACTGAATTTCTTGTAGGACGAGTTGATGCTTGCAAAATTTGCAATCACCTAGATCAATATATTCATTTTCAACATACACATCAACTACAAGTTCAGAATACCGGACCATACCAACATCAAAACAAGAGTTCTGAAGGGCCCAAAACTGCACAAAACCGACTCCTGCTGCTCAGAATAGATGCACACTTCTAATGTAACAAGGCTCAAGATGCATCATTAAAGCATTACAAATGGATTAATTGGTTTTCAAATATTCCCGACGTCTTTCCAAGAACTATTCCCTCCTTCTACAGAGCTAACCCAAGGAATCCGCATAAAAACAGTAAATATATCAGGAAATGTATCTGTCTTGTTGCTCCTGCAGAAGCCGAGCTGAAGACTTGGCGTCCAAATACAAGGAATTTGCTTCCTCCATATCAGCCTATTAGGTACATTAAACAGTATTAGTGTTACACGTCATTTCTACCCAAGTAATTCAAGGAATTAACTTCATTAGACTGTTTTTAGCGAGGGATGAGGCTTATTCACTTAAATAGACATACTAATAAGCAATCATAAGCTATTCCCTTAGTTCCACCGGGTTCTTTATCGTATGACACGCTATAATGGTGATCATACTCAGTTCTTTGTCAAAAATAGAATTGTTAAAAACCAATGGAACAATCGAAAAAGACCAATGTCAACTGTAAAGAACCAAGTGAAAAGTAGGTAATATCACAAAGCAACAATACCTTGGCGATCTTGTCTCGGCCGTTCATTTGAGCAATGACACTAGCAGGTGATAAAAGCTGGACAGCATGTCTGGTAAGAACACATGTTTGTCAAACATAATACACCATATGCTAAATAAGAAGCAAATACTTCTTTTTTTAGTATGTTATTTGAGGGCATTACGATTTGTGACTCCATGTCGTACATAAGCTTACATTTTAATCCAAGTCTTATTAAGTTTTCAATTTTTGAAAACAAGCCAGAAAGCTTATACATGGATGGAGGAAGTAGCAAGCAAGACAAACCTCAAAGACGCTTGCTGCCCGATCTCGCCTAAGTAAGCAAGGCCTTCTTCATCTACAACCAGTTCCTCAACTTGAGCACGTATTGCTAAAATCTGTACAAACAGATGCAGCACAGACAATGCAAATTTAACACGATGTCGAAGATGATTGTAACTCTCAAGTTTTGACATTTTCAATGAGTGAAGGCCACTTATTTAACAACCTGTATCATCTCGGCAGGGCCATATGTATCAGTTCGAATTATCAATAGTCGATCCAACAGATCAACAGGTATCCCATGAGGACTCTTCATGGTTGTTCCCCTGTAATAGACAAGTCATTAAAATGCGTAGCACATAGTAGCTACTTGCACTTTCTTCATTTTTGGAACTCAGGAGATGGAAAACTAGAAGGCGACGAGGATTGAAAGGAACACAGGATGAAAGGCACATGAGAAAAAAAAAATTAAAAGCTAGTATACTCCAACAAGACGGGAACCATAATCCTAAAATAACTTCCAAAATAATTTGGCTTCGGCTAACATGAATCATCTTCTAAAGGACTAAAACAATCAATGACAAATAAAGTAATCACCATTCACCAAAAAAGGGATAGATATTATCATAAAAGGATTTAAGTTGGAGGGTAAACATGACAATGCCCCTTCCCCAAAGGCCTAACCTTTGTTTCCCTCCAAAGCAAACTAATTGTCCCTTCCGAATACTCCATCCTCAATAGTCTACAAGTCATGTTTATGTCTGATTACAACGGCTAGAGGCTCATAATTTCCTCTTATCTCGACAGATAAAAATTTTCCCCCAAAATAGCAAGAATCTACATTATTTGGCGATATGCTCATATAACAAACTGCATCTAGCATATTATCAAAGTTACTTCACAAACAAGTTATTCTGCATCATACCTCACATCGCATATTCCTCTATTTGTTGCGAAAATAACAATTGGGGACAAAGAGCTCTCAAGCGCCCGATTCAAATATGAAAAGCACTCAATATCCAGCATGTGTACCTGTAATGCCTCTATTAGTCTGTCGTTTAATACAAGATGAAATTGTATTCCGCAATGACAACTAGAAGAACAGTTCAGGGGTAGTACCTCATCAATAAATAAGACTCCAGGCACAAGCTCAGCAACACCTTCATCTATATAACGATTAACTACCTGCAATGGCAATAAAGTTAAGTGCTTGCACATATAACAACAAATGGGGGAATAGGAGGGGGGTACACCTTTACAGATGCTCAAACATACGATGTAAAATGTCGATCAGCTTTCTTTTGTCTATGTTAGTGGTCAGGCAAAATGCACTTGGAGGAGCAAAAGTAGTTAACATTCGCCACATTCAAATTTTCAAAGTATATGCTCCTACAATATATAGGGATCGTTTTTTAGAGAGTTAGGGAAGGTCTCGGTTGGGTCGTAGCTTGGTGTTTTCTAAGTCATGTTACTGTGAAACATCGAAGCATAGATACACATCAGAAGCAGAATTAAACTCAGTAAATATTCTTTAAAAACAACCTCAATAAATATGAAACACGAATAAGATACAGTATATGAAAGTGTCTGAAAAAAGATACCTTGTTGATTTCTTGCCGTAATTTATCTGTGATCTCTGTTTTTCTAGGCTTCATCATCTGACCCATCAGAGACAATATATCCTGTCCACCTTGTGGCCTAGCATTTGCGGCATCCAGATCATGCAGTGTGACATCCTGATGAAGAATTTGTATATGCACAAACCATCACCAAGACAGACATGCTAAAGTATTTCTCTAATAAAAATATATATGTCTGAATTTTATTGAAATAGCACTCTAATTTTAAACTTATAACTTTCAAGGATTACATAATAATTGCAGTGGAAATTACCTGTAAAATATATTCGCTTAAGGAGACTAATACAGAAACAAACATCGGACGAGGAAGGTACATAACAAATTAAAAAGCAAAGATGGTGAGAAAAAAGTGGCTTAGATTGCCTAGAGACTCGAAAGTTACAAGAGATGGTCCTATAGAGTTGGAAAACGGTTGCTAATTTGCCAGCTATAGAAAACACACTCTTGCTGTGTACGAGTACATTTGTCATGTAAATAACTATAAATGACAAAAAAATGTGAAGTATAAGTAGTTTCACGCCACAAAAAGGTTTGATACATGAGTACACGAGGATAACAGAAACAAACCTGGACTATCTCCTTCTTCTTGTGAACCTCTCCTTTGGGAAGTGGGACGTATTCCTCTGCCTCAAGGTCGAATTCTGTTGCAAAAGCATCGCTTCTCCCCACCCTCTTAACTGCCCCACTGTTTGCTTCGATATAAATAACATCTCCAACAGCCACCTGCACGCATTGAGAGAATGTATAAATCTTTGGATCACTGACAACATCAAGCAACACAGCTTACGCATTGCAAAGCAATACTTTCATAACTTTGCAATCACGTAAGTAATACTGTGAAGAATGCTTACGAAGAACAAAAAAAATACACACAGATGGCTCACCTTTTCCTTTATCAAAGCGTCATAAATAGTTGGATCTAACTTCAATTGCTTGGTTCCTTTGACAGTCTTCAAACCGATGATTACGTGACTGATGCTCTTACCATAGCCACCTGTCACACTCTCTGTTTCTTCTGGTGAGAGCTCAGTAACCTAAACATAATCAGACGATGCACCAAGGTCAAGTTATGCAGGCCCAGTTATTAAAGGAAATATGAATATCAGAAATAAATGCAAGCAATAATAATTTTTTTAAAAGAAACGGCCAGGACTTACCTCCCCTTCATAAACCTCCTTGTTTTCCTTAATACGTAAACCAATGGCACGTCTAAAATTTTCCATAAGAACCTCAGTCTTCTTCACTTCTGATGAGTAAACTTCTGAACCGACCATAGGGCAGAAGGGAACCTGCAATCCACAACAATCCCAACAATTTTTAAACCACGCACTCTCACGTTTAGCATCAATTGCCTACATACCCAAAATGCAAATACTATCTTCAATCAATATAAACCAGCATACAAAAAAAAAAAAGTAAAAACCCTAATAAATAAATTTGTAAGCAAAGCTAGCACATTTACTGCAGGAGTACTTCCGATCAGAGGTCACACTAATTACCTTGCTTCCGAGCTCCTGAGCTATCCCAAGAGCCAAAGCGGTCTTCCCAGTACCAGGAGGACCAGCAAGCAACAACGCTCGACCAGCCATTTTCTTTTGCCGGATCATATCAACTACTAGCCCAGACGCTTCTCTAGCCTGCCCTTGTCCGACAAAACCAGAGGCCAACGGTGCAGCATTCCCATTCGCCTACAAATTCATAAGCTTAACAACCCATCAACCTCAACCTAAAAAACCGCGTGCCCTCGCTTTCAAAGTAAACGTACCTCTTGCTAACCCCTTGCTATTGTTCTTTCGGTTCAAAGCTTAACAATTTACATTCCATGTATATTTATGAACATAATCAAAGTACAAAAAAATCGCAACTTTTAGTTAAAAATTTCAATTTTTTTTTTCTGACTAACTCTATTACATTAATAACAGCCAAAAAAATTGAAGCTTTTTAACTAAATTTTTTCGAATTTTATGTCATTGCAGTAATTAATTAATTAATTAATAATTTGACCCCATAGCAAAAACCCGAAACGCTAAACCCTAAACCCTAAATCCGAAACTGAAAAAAGTAAAAGAAAATAAGAAAGACATACATCGAGGCCAAGGCCTTTGATGTGGGTATGTGTAGCGATACGCTGTTTCTTGGTAGTTGATTGAACTTCTTCGATCCTCATGTTACCTTGGTTTTGTTATTAATGGAGTTTTTTTTTTTTGGGGGAATAATTAGGGTTTTGGCGGGATTGAAGGGTTGAGGAAGTAGGCGGGAGTAAATTAAGAAGAACTGAAGAACCTGTTATTGCGGCTTCGCTTCCAGGTCTTCAGCGGCACTCTAGTCACCCGTTAGGAAGGTTAATAATAAGTATTGTGTGAAACCGTCTTATATTGTGAAACGGTTTTTTTTTTAATAAAACAAAGAAATCATGATCAATAACTAAAGTAAAATACAAATTCTGGTTTAAAACGGAAGTATAATTTAAACTTCAAACGGATCAAATAATATAGTTACAAAAAAACAAAATATCCATATATTAGCAAAAACCCTCATCTTGCTCACTCTTACCTATGTAATAATGTAAGTAGAATGTTATTTGGCCCCTTTTAACTATAAGAGATACGTATTGAAAGTAAAATTAGTAAACAATCTAATTGTTTTATTACTTTATAGTAACCTTGTCTAAGGTCGACTTAAACAATCTAGTTGGTTGAGTCTATTTAAAATTATTTTAGATGTGTTATTTGAAGTTGCGTCGTTTTGGAATTATTATGAGCGTTTTTTTAGCAGGTTTTGGATTTAGGTACGAGTTCATCTGAATTGAGCCATCTATAAAGTAGGTGTGATTTTGGTAATCGCGTTTGATCAGGTAGGTAACTGCAGACTGTAGAGGGTGAATATGTGATATGATGTTTTTTGTGTTATTTGTTTTTTTTGTTGTTTTATCATGATATTTTGAAAATCTTATCATCAATGAGGGCGTTGTTGTTTTAAAAACTATTTCGTATATGCCTTATAAATGTTTACTTTTTTAGGTATGTAAATAAGGTACGAATAATCTTAATTCAGGTGGGGGAATTCAGTTTTGAAAATTCACGAGTGACATTTTGATCATCTTTGTAAAATAAAAAAAATTATTTGCCAATTAAAAATGATCAATTTTCAATGAAATTTAAGATGCTCCAACATACACGATACACCCTTATCTGTCGTTAACAAATGCATCACTCTTGTAGTCGTGTGTGTATGATTAGTTTGTTTTATTCTCGGTGTACATTTTCAAATAATGGAGTATAACATAATATAATATTGATTTGCACCCTTAACATTTAAGTCGTGATCAATTGTTGATGATAAAAGGCGCAAAGAAATCGAACATTATGTTTTAGCTTGAAGGAATGTACGCTTTTGTTAGATTATGCCGTTTGTAGGACTTTTTCTTAGGATTGTAAATGATTTGAGTTCGCTCAGAAAGCCCTCGAAATAGCTTTGATGTCAAGCTTAGTAAGATTTGAATCGAAAGTTCATTTGTTCTCGTTTATATTTTTGCGTAATTATTTTAGTATTATAATTACATTATAATTATTTCATTTTTTTAGTATTGTATACTTATATTTGTTTGAAAAAGGACATTAAAGTGTGAACAAATAAAGAAAACTTAATGATAAATAGAGCTCGATTTGAGCTCAAGCATGACTTGAGTTTTTCTCCGAGCCAATTGCAAACTCTGAAACTAGCTCATTATACCACTTATACTCCCAACTAGTTATGTTCATACAAATGAAGGTTATTACTGTATTCACAAAAACTTTGGAGAGATGGTCTTTCCCCGAGTTGTTGACAGGCCATCTACCCAATTATATAACTTTCGTACTCTTTTTATTATTGATTGTACATATTTTCATAACAATTATACCTATTTTGTTAAATATTGTAATCAGTTTTATTAAAACTTCATTTTATAGTATACTTATTCATTTTATTACCTTTTGAACCATTCTTCCATCAGTTTATAATTTATCTCTCAATAAGTTTATTCGAATATAGTATCTCAGGAGATATACATTAATTTATTAATATAAAAAAACACTTTTTTATTTGTTTTTTTTTAATAAAAAAAGTTGAAAGTTATCTATCCAACTCCAAACAAGCAAACACTAGCAACACGCACAAGTGAAATAAAGAAGATAGAGCAAAAGGCAAAGAAAGGTTGAAGAAGAAAGAACAAAATGGAGACATTATCTAGAGTTAGGTGTCTTCTACAATTCACAAACTACCCTTCATTTTACAGAACAAAACATTATACTACTACTTTCACTTCATTCTCTCCTAAATCAACTTCCACCATTGTTTCTGTTCTCAAAACCCCTTCTTCTCCTGGTACTTTTCTTTTTCCTTTTCTCATTCATTTTCACATTTTCTCCATTTTTATTTGTTTTATTTTGGTAATTATAATTATGGGTTTGTAAATTTGCAACCTTTTTATGCAATTGTAGTGTAAACTCACTAATTGTTATGAGAGACGGTTTCGCAATAAGTTAATGTGAGACATCTTCTATAATGGGTAGTTGTTTTTTTGTAATGGGTTACATTTGATTAAAATACATTTCACGAATAATAGAAAAGTTAAACAAATGACTGCGACAAGAGAGTACTTTTATGTTATGATGGAAATTACATTGAGTGATTGTTGAAATCAATTACTTTTGTCAGTAATTAAGTAAGGTGTCATTGACTTGAGTGCACAAAAAATGATTATATAGTGTCGGGGACGAAACATTTTAGGGGGTGAACTAGTAATAAGGTAAACTAGAAAAGAAAAATCAGAAATTTTTGACTATGATTTCGATTTTTCCATTGATAGGTGGTGGCTGCCTAAGCCTGCCTTGGCCGAGTTTATACTCTGTAATTCATAGTTATTTTCTTAATGTTTGTTTACCTTTGCTTTCTAGTAAGTGAGCAAGTGGAGGATGAGGTTTTAGAAGAATTTATTCGGGATAGACAGTTAAATGGAGATCTTGTCGCAAAGTTTTCTGATATCTTTTTTCAAAGGAGGGTGATGAGCTTTAGCGATGTAGAAGCCGATAAGTTAGCTGATAGTTCTCAAGCAATGGAGGAAGAGGTACTCCACTTACTCTTGTTCATTCCTGCTTCTAGACATTGTGATTTTAAAGGTCATTTCCGTGTACATAGAATGGGAATTCAGTAGCCAGAAGTATTAGATTGTCGCTGTTGAAATGTTCTCAAGTGTGCGTAGAGCATTGTCCTACATTTGTAGAGGATAGGGAGCGGAATTATGAGTTACTGCCCAGAGGACTCAATAGTGTGTCTCGCTTGCTTCTACTGGCCAAGGGAGACAATTGCTGCGTTGGGGTGGCATTAGTGTTCCCACGACTTTTGCGCATTACTTATCTGCAACATTTGAGGCTACCATTACAAAATTACAGCCATTTCTGGCATGTTTGAACTTTCTAGTGTTCCTTAATGTGACAGACTTTGGTTGATGAACCTGACGGCGGCTTTCTAAAGTTAACGCAAACTCAAGAATGGTTGCTTGGTGAAACTACTGCACCAACAAATAGGAAGCTGACTATTAAGGTCGGACTCTATCATAATCTCCCCGTCCTTTCCTTTATCTTTTTGGTTGTACGAGCTTGAAATAGTTCCATAACATCTCATATCAGGAAATCCAGGATGATAGCGAAAAGAGGAGACAGCTCAGCTTACTTAGTTATGAAGCAGTAAGTTCTTTGGTTCTCATGTTTTCTATCCGACTGCATTCAGATCATACCCGTCTAGAACCGGGATAGCAGCTGCATGTACTTATTTGCGCAACTTCTACATCGCTACTCATTAGTTTAATCATTGACTTTTATGCTAGTTGAAGTCCTATAAATGATGCAAACTTTGTTATAATTTCATTTGCAGCTTAAGAGCGAGCTGCTGTTTCTGACACTGGGAGTAGGAGCTGCATGTACTGGGTATTGCTTAGTAGCCTTCTCAGTCCAGGTATAATAAGAACGAGGACGAAAGCTGGCAGAAATAGAAATTTAAGAATATAAGGTCATTTTTAAGCTGTTGGTAATTGACTCTAATTTATATGAGGTCTTTCATTATACGAAATACTACAATAAATTACAAATAACTGCCTTATATAATCAACATTTTTCAAATAACTCCCTTTTATAAATTTTTATCCAAATAACTCCCTTTTAAAACATTTATTTATACATATCAATGCCTTGTTGTCTGGAATTAGCTTATTTTAATAAAAGCCGACTTATCCTTCCTTAAAACATAATTCCTAGAGCGATACTTTAGTTTCATAGCCTCATATATGTTTCAAACCTCTCTTAAAAGATAATAAGCTAAGTTAATCTTTAATTCACTCGAATCATACACACTCAAGTCTCAACTTTATAAGTTAGGTTTTTTATTTTATTGGACTATTTCGTGATTAAGAAAGTAGATAAGAGTTTAATATCTTATGCAAGTGAAAAATGAATGAAAAAATTGACTTTTTGGCTGAAAAATTCAAAATGTAAGTCTTATTTAAGAAAAGAGGTATTGATTTGTTTAAAAATATGTTTTAAAAGGGAGTTATTTGGATAAAAATTTATAAAAGGGAGTTATTTGAAAAATGTTGATTATATAAGGGAGTTATTTGTAATTTACTCTATTTTTAAATAACATTTTGTAATGAAAAACACCATTTATCCAAAAAACCCGCAGGGTCTTGAGACCCCCGTCTGGTTTATAGTTGGCTGTGCGAGTGAATGAGGCAGATGATTAACCTAGTTTTCTCAATGTCACTGAACAAATACATTGAATTCGAAGGACAGGAAAAGCAATGGCATGTTCAGTTTGTCTTATCTTCTCTTTCAGGATTCGAAAAAAAATGAGAAAAGAGAAAACCATTAAGCCCTTTAAATTATTATCTCATGTTAACTCTGCTGACTGGATTTGTGAAGTTGTTTTTCCTTAATTGTATCAGCAATAAGCTCCTGGAACCCCGACTTTGTTTATGATGACGAGCTCATTAATTTCCTGTGTGTATTGCTAGGCAGCAGTTAGTTATGCTTCGGGAGTTGGATTCAGGTGAAATATCTATCCTCCCACATTTATTTTGCCTGGCACAACTGACCAAACTTTAATTGACGACCCACGCCCAAAAAAGAGACGTAGAGGTAGACCCAAACCTGAATCAACCTAACCCGAGAGTGACTTTCCATTGTTGCAGCTTCTTGTATATGAAACTGTTGTGCCAGCATGTTGACAAACTTCCCAGGGATTCTATTCCACTGATATTCCGGCAAAGAAAGCCAAAAAAGTACGTCTATTTTGCTACTCGTACATTTAACGTGCTTATGTAACTGCCCATCTCAATTACAAGGCATAAAAATGCAATATTTAATATACTCCGTAAGAAAGAGCATACTGATGTGTATATTCTCTACCTCCCTTCCCACACAGAATTGGAATCCGAAGTGAGGACTTGGAGGATTCGATAGAAAAAACAATGAAGGGTTGCGGAATTGCCCTTTCTTCTCCTAGACTTGTTATCCCTGCAGCCATATATGGATTGTGGATCCTTCTCCACCGGAACTTGGCTACTGATCTCTTCGATTTTCAGGTATATCAACATGGTTTGGAGAACTTTTACATGGAATTTTGTAGGTTTATTATTAATACATTTCAGAATTCTAAACAGTGTTAGCCTGTTCGTTTATCAGATCGTGCCAGCGATGTTCGGACTGTTTGCGTATAAAGCTGCTGCTCTCATTCAGGTTTATCGAGACAACGAAAACTTGGAATTAGAGTTTCCAGATGATATTTAGAGCTTTGATAAATGAAACGTGTTAACTTGGTGTATAATACGTCTCCAAGCTTCTCTCGAAGCTCTAATGCTCCAACCATAGGTATATCAAGAGTTTGTTCATAAGTGAAGAAATCTGGGTGTATAAAAATATACGCTATGACTACAATCTTGTAAGTAATCCCAGTGTTTTTTTGGTATTCACTTATTCTTCATCTTCTGCTGCCAAAAAAACTTGTTCTTGATCATCTTCATGATTGAACTTCCGAAGTTTTGATTTGCTTGGGTTTATCCCCTATCCGGCTATCCTACATTCCTACCGGGAGCTGTTGCACGAGCTAAGAAACAAGGTAGTTTAAGAGACGAACATCTTATAACTTATTCACTTGCCCTAATCGATAGTAGAAGATGTCAATGCACATCGTCTCAAAATAGCAGATCGTCTCAATTCCATCTACTATCTATTCTTGTTTTGCCACTCGATGCTTCAGAAACAGTTAGTGTATTTATCTCAAAATTAATAGCTTTACTAGGTCTTCGATTTGGAAACAAAAGATGCTTGCTGAATTCGTGATCACGAGTTATAGTCAGCCAAGTAGTGAGAGGTGACAAACTTAAGAATACCACATAAATTTTCTAGTTTATTTTATTAAAAAAAAACTGATCTATGTTTTCTAGTTTATTTTATTAAAAAACAAAGATTATTCTAGATCTATGTTAGTCTCTTACGGAGTGGATTGCAATGACAAGAATCACAAGATCATCATTAATCATTAATTAAGTTAATTAATCTTATTAGTATGCAAAACTATGAATTAATTAACAAAAATCTCCTTTTTGGTGAGATCCGTTTGTCAGTTTCTATTTTCGGAGTTTTTTTTTCCGACCTTGGCATTTTTCTAGGATTTAGTAGTATTGGAAAATTAATAAATTAATTTTTCCCTCAAAAAAAATAATTAAGTTAATTAATGAGTCAACCAAAAAATAACCGGTAAGTTTTGCTTAAGACGAGTACTATTTATCTTAAATTTAAAACGGGTCAAATACTAACACATGTGGCTAATATAGACAAAATTTTTGGTATTAACTAAGACAATAAGTGGGGTAATGGGATGTGAAATTAATCCGTTTTATGTTTAAAAACGGATAAGGACCGTCTTGAGAATTTGTGTAGAATAAAAACACTACTACTTAATGGAAACAGTAAATTTACAGCCCAAAGCCCTTCCAAAACCAATCTAAAACCTCAAAACAAAACAAAAAACACACAACTTACATTCACAGTTTCACTGACTGTAAAAATCTCCAATTCTTTTTACTCCCTCCACTACTCTGCAACTCATCTAATCATCAATCATCTCCACATAAACAAAAATCCCCAATTAAACAAACAATAAACCCTAATTTCACACTCTCTCTCTTCTGACCTACTTTCTCTCTCCTGAAGTTGTTCAACAATGGAGATTCGAGGTGATTGCAAGCTAGAAATGGCGATCGCCGCCATGTTAGTCTTGCTATTTGCTTGTGTTGAGCTTGGTGATGCCGCAACTGCTGTCGATGTTTATCGATTAATTCAGTATGATCTTGCTGGTGTTCCGTTAGGATCTCGTTTTTCCGCTGTTAATCATCATGCCGGTTCTTCTCTCTCCAATTCTTCTTCTTCCGCTGTCGATCTTTCTAGAACCTTCGCGATTCTTCCGGTTCGTGATCTTGATGTTTCGTCGGTTCAAGGTTAATTCTTATTTTGTTGTGTTTTTAGTGTATTTGATTTATTTGATTTGTTGATTTTGTTGAGTATAAGTTTTGATTTGTTAGATTGTAATGTATTTGTTGTTTTTAGTGAATTTTGATGTTTTGGTTGAGTATAGTAGTATAGTAGTATATTTTAGTGTATTCCTCGATTCGAGTCGATTCGAGGTTCAATCTGCGTATATTTTTGATTTTGTAAGGTTTTGGTTAAATTTTGTAGTGATTGATTCGATGTTTTTGATTTTGTAAGGTTTTGATTGAATTTTGTAGTAATTGACTCAAGGTTTAATTGGCTTATATTTTTGATTTTGTAAGTTTTTGGTTGAATTTTGTAGTGATAAATTCAAGGTTTAATCGGCGTATATTTTTTATTTTGTAAGTTTTTGATTGACTTTTATAGTGATTGATTCGAGGTTTAATCGGCGTATATTTTTTTATTTTGTATGGTTTTGGTTGAATTTTGTAGTGATTGATTCGAGCTTTCATCTGCGTATATTTTTGATTTTGTAAGGTTTTGATTGAATTTTGTAGTGATTGATTTGAGGTTTAATCGGCGTATATTTTTGATTTTGTAGTGTTTTGATTTAATTTTGTAGTGATTCGATTTTGTTGTTTTAATTCGTTAGATTGTAATGTATTGTTATTTTTGGTGAATTTCGGTATTGTGTTTGACTAAGTATTAGTGTATTCCTCTGTTTAAGGCTTTTTTATCGCATTATGTTTCGGATTTTGTACTGTTTATTCGATTTTGTTGTTTTTGGTTTGTAGCTGTTTTGATTCGTTAGATTGTAATGTGTTGATTATTTTGGTGAATTTTGAGGTTGTGGCTGAGTATATGTTAACGTATTCCTCCGTTCAAGGTTTTTAATCACGTTATTTTTCGGATTTAATTCATTGTATGTGATTGTTTAGGTTGAGTATATGTTAGTGTATTATTTGGATGTGAGAAAGGAGTAACAAAATTCAAGATTGTTTAGGTTGACTAAATGTTAGGTAGCTTATTTCTAATTTTGTAATGTGTATTGAATTTTGTATCTGTTTTGATTCATTTGATGCGATTTATCGTAGTTTTTGTTGAGTTTAATATTGTGATTTGAGTAATATTAGTGAATTGTTTGATTCCGTAGTTTGAAAAATTGTCGTGTCTGATTCTTTAGGTTAAGTATATGTTAGTGTGCTATTTAGATGTGAGAATGGAGTATGAAGTTGAGGATTGACTGTGTGTGGACTTTAGCATCATCGGTATTCAAAAGTTGGAAAAATTAGAATTTTTATGGCATTTCTTCGATATTGAGCATTAGGTTTCATAGTTGTAACGTTGAGTTTATTGAGAAGTTAGATCGAGCTGATGACTTGGATCTTGAACCTTTTGATTCACGTTCGTAGTTCGAGAGTTGTTTAGGTCGTGAAAATGATTTCTATTTGTTCATTTGCTTTAACAATCTCCTTTTCTTTTCTCTTTGTGGGTGCTTTTTTTTTAGCAGTTGACGTCTAAGTTCTAATATTTGTTATTACTCCGTATTGGACTGCAGATTTTATTGATGAGAAACAGCCACTAGGTGGTTTGCTTTTTTTACTACCTCAGGCATTCAACTCTGAAAAAGGAGAAAGCAAAGGTGACACTGATCCCTCTGAGGAAGAAGCAATAAGAAACAAATTGGTTCAATTGGAAAGGTTGCTAGTTCATGCCAACATACCTGTGAGTTGGACAATGATGTTCCCTATCCCGCACACCCTTTTTATTTCCTTTTCTCTTTATTTCCAAAGCTGCTTTCCACCCTTACTAGGTGTGTGTGACCATTGCTCAGTGATAAGATGATAGGAGTTGGAATTTACTGTGGTCGGCACCTATGTTGCTCGGACTCTTCAAGATTATCTCTCGTACCCGTCTCGGACACTCGACACTCGTACACTTCGTTTTGACCAAAGACATGATTTTTTTCCATAAGATAGACGAGTCCGTCACTTGGAGAGTCCCCCATGTCGGATACTTCTAACCGAGTCGAGCAACATAGGTCGGCACTTGTTATACACTGACCTTGATCAGAGTGTTTTAACTCTTTATACTAGATGTCACTAACAGCACTAAAATATTACATGTCTAGGGATGAGAATTAGGGAAGGGAAAAAAATTCAGCAAATGGTTAATAACTTAATATCGCATAAAAGTATATTGAACATGCCAGGACCATATAGATTTTTATTTACTGGTATCAAATTGCTGCTTGCTGATAAGATCCCAATACACGTGATATCATTTCCTTTTGAATAGAGATACACAGACTATCATATTCGTAGTACATGGTATTGGTAGCTGGCATTGAATCAAGCTTGTATTGGTTGGTCCAACATTCTGGATAAGATTTGGTGCGAGTCATTATTCATCTTCTTGTTGATCGATATGAATTTAAATTTAGCAATTTGGCATATTCAACCTATTTTCTCTTACTAAATTGTATTTGTTCCAGTATCCTGTCTACTTTGCCTTTGAAGGCGAGGATCTGATGGCTGTGCTAGCTGATGTTAAACGAACGGATGCTACCGGTCAGCCTGCTACTGCAACCACTGGCGGGTCAGTGGCTTATTCATGTTATGTGCTTGTCTAACTAATTAGTAAACTTGTTTAATCTCGTACTTTCCTATGGGAAAATCATCTTGGGATGCTTTATAATAAGTCATAGTAATAGGAGTACATAATTGGCTCTTTGTTTCCTTCATTTACTTCTTTTTGTTCCTGATAATGGATCTGGTTTACAGTTATATTGCTCCCATCCCATAGAAGTTTGAACATTTTTTTAGCCCTTCTTTGTCCTTAGTGTGCGTTCTGTTATGAAATCTTTCAGGTACAAGCTTCTAGTTTCAACATCAGAAGCTAGAAAGGTTGCTTCTCCAAGCATTACGAACATTGAGGTAAATTTTGACTATCTAGATTTGCCCTAACACACTGATATCATTTAAAATCTCAGATTGGATGGGTACGTCATATTTGGGTTCATTCCCAATTATTTTTTGAAGAATCTTGCAAATCGTCTCTTGAATGTTTTTATCTTTTGGTTGCAAACACAATAGTGAATAGTCAACAAGCTTTGTGCTTTGTTGGACATATGTCGACGCATACTCCGTACTACATATATCAGGATTTCAGTTGTGCTTTGTCTAACGAATGAAACTTTGTTTTATAGATGGTTCATTGTTCAAATATTTCTTTTTGTTGGTATAGGGATGGTTGCCAGGACTGAAGGTGGAAGGAGATTCAAATCAAATCCCGACAATTGCTGTAGTAGCATCTTATGACACATTTGGGGCTGTACCAGTAAGTAACTCTCAAAGTTGTATACCCACAACCTAAATACTAAATAGGAATTTTCTCTGTTATTAGTTGTTGAAAATTTCACTTACTCCTTTCCTTCTTTGCATAGGCCTTGTCAGTGGGCAGTGATAGTAATGGAAGTGGTGTTGTGGCACTTCTTGAGATTGCTAGGCTATTTTCAAACTTGTATTCAAACCCTAAAACAAGAGGAAAGTACAATTTACTTTTTGGGCTAACATCTGGTGGACCTTACAACTACAATGGTACTCAGAAGGTATTATGCCCTTTATAATTAACTTTCTTGCTTGTCTCCTTGTATTAATGCGTTTGGATTTCAGATTTGTTACCAGCCTCTTGCCGTATTCATTATTACCTGGGCATAATTTTTTCTTTTTGAACGTTTATTTAATGTTGTGCAGTGGCTTCGGAGCTTGGATCAACGTCAGCGTGAGAGTATTGATTATGCTATTTGTCTGAATAGCATTGGATCATGGGACAACGAATTGTGGCTTCATGTGTCAAAGCCTCCAGAAAATGCTTACATAAAACAAATTTCAAAGGTAAAGATATTCTGGGGACAGTTTTGGGAGGGGTGGATTGTTTGATATAATCAATAGCAATTATTCTTATCTGATACTATGATATCATACTGGTTTTCAGGGTTTCTTTGATGTTGCGGAAGGATTGGGTGTTAAGGTCGGTCTGAAGCACAAGAAGATAAATATCTCAAATTCTAGAGTAAGTGATTTTCTATAATATCTACTTTACCTGATGATTCATGTCAAAATGCCGTGACCTTAGAGCATAAGATTGCTGTATTGTCTTTTGGAATCTGGGACATATCGTTTATGTTTTTCATATATTTATTATTTTTATTCTCAAGTTCTCCGGTAATACCTGTTGCTTGATCCCTTTTCCTGCTGTAGGTAGCCTGGGAACATGAACAGTTTTCAAGAGTTAGAGTAACTGCTGCTACTCTCTCTGGACTCTCTTCTGCACCGGAATTTTTGGAAAATTTTGGAGGCCTCTCAGACAGCAGGTAACTCTTGAAGTGACAAATTATGAAAATCTACACTTTGTTGAAGTGCCTTCTAACGGCCAACTCCCTTGTGCTTGAGATTATTCCCTTCTGTAACTCTTGATCATTGTACAGGCATTTTGTAAGTGACTCTGCCGTAATCAAGGGTGTCAAGTTAGTGGCTGAGACTCTTGCGGTAATCCTTTGCTTCAAGTTAGATTTGCTTACTTCAATTTGCTTCATTTTTTTGATTGCGCTTTGGTTGCAGTGAGGGATCATTGAATGAAATAAGCGTTGAATTACTGATATTGATCACCCCATTGAGTAAATATCCACTGTGACTCTGCTGTTAATCTTGATGATACTCCATACATGACAGCAGTTGCGTGAATTGTGTAGCTCGTCTACTGCCTTTTTTGCTGGCCAAAATTTTACATCTCATGAGATTGTGTGTGTGCCCGCGCACGCTCACGTGTTTGTTGCAAGAGGGAAGATTATGCCAACACAGACATATAGGGCCCAGAAGGCGAGAGGCAACATATAGTTGTTTTGAATGCTTCAAGCTAAAAACCTTGTAATGATAAAATGCATCTAGTATCTGTGAAATAAAAATAAGTTTCTGCTAAAAATCAAGTGGCTAGTTATGAACACGAGATTTGATTTAGTGGATGTCGCTGGTAACTTTGAATTAGACAAACGGTGTATCTCCTTTCCTGCTGAAATACTGTGAGACAAAATGTATTGCGCGAGTGGTATACTGTAAAATTTTTCATTGATTTATGTGAAATACCCAATCTTGACAAACGGGTCAATCAGGTCGGGTCAGTTTGGATCAAGTCAATTTCGGGTTTGCTGGTTTCGGGGCGGGTTATTTCAGGTTCGGGTCATTTTTGGATTAACTATTATCAAGACATTCATGGATAATAATCCGTTTGCAACAATAAGCATTCAGGTTGGGTTATAGTGGGCCGGGTCAATTCGGGGTCGGGTTATTCTGGTCCGGTCAATTTTGCCAGGCCTAATCAAGGCCTGCTTCACTCTATGTACAAGTGTCTGAACGGAAGGTGACATAGGCGTCCTGGACTCTATCTCCCTACTGTTATCTTGCTGTGTTAAATGGCCATATGTTTGCTTAAGTATATCCAACAGTGCAAAATTTAACACATTTACTTGATTTTCTTAAACAGAGACACATTTATGGGCTTGATGGGAAAAATACAGAGATATTTGCAGAAGACAGTAGCCTAGCAGTAAATCCAGCTTACATATCTTCGTGGTTGAGCTTTCTGTCGCAGACGCCTCGAGTTGCTCCCTTTTTAGCGAAAACTGACCCCCTTATTAGTGCCTTGAGAAAGGTGAGGTCTCCGCTGCTAAGTGAAATTTTACAAACACTAGTGTAAGCCTGTTTTAAACAAATGTAATATTGCATTTCATTTATCCAAATGCCCCTAGTAGTTAAAAATTCTTACAGAATATTGAATATATCGTATATAACGTGGTTTTACAATATCTTAGCGTACAACCGCTTTACAAGAGACCTTTTGGTAAATTTTTACTCTACTGAGCTGAGTTAGCCATCTTATTCTTCTACTAAATATTATAAATGGATACACAGAAGCAGGCGCAAACAGGCTAAGTTAGACTTTTTATTATATATAACATTCAGTTAGTTGTCTACTGTGTCCTCTCTATAATCAGATGATGGCTGCTGACGTGTAATGTGTTTCACCAGATTTTTATATCTACCTGTAGCATTGCCTTTAGTTTGTGAGATCTTACAGCTAAAATATATGCTTTGGCATGGGCAGTTGCCGCATGGCTTCCACAGTGTTACTAATCGTGCTTCATCATACACAGGAATTGGCCGAGCATACAGTGGAGGTGAAAGCTCAACATGAGAACCTTGACGGGTTGTTCACCTTTTATGATTCGACAAAGGCCACTCTAAATATTTATCAGGTCTTATATTTAATCTATGGTGGTTCATCTTTTTTTTTTCTGGGCATTTGATGAATTTTCTACTTGTTATTTTGAATTGGTTTTTATGAAAGTATATAGTAATCATTCTATCATTTTTTTTTTCAGGTGGCCAGTGTTACTTTTGACTTGCTGTTGTTGCTCGTTGTGGGATCATACTTGATAGTATTGTTTAGTTTTCTCGTCATCACAACCAGGGTAAATCTTTTGGCATTTAAATTTACTTCTTAATGTTGGCAGGTTAGCTAAGATGTTTCTGTGTCTAGACTCTTCAACCTATGTCATGACTCATGAGTACCACAACTCACTGACTATACGAAGATCGTTGACATTTATATAGACAGGATTATAGATATAATCGCTTTATTGGACTAACTAAAGGTTATGTGTATCAATCAGGGTCTCGATGATCTCATCAGTTTGTTTCGAAGACCACCATCCCGGAAAGTAAAAGCTGCTTAATTCTGGAAACGCAGGAGAGACACAACTGTTGTTTTTCACGGATTGTTACTTCAAACGACAGATTTCTGCTCGGCATTAATGGACACGTGGCTCTAATTTTTCCCAGCCGGGCATGAATATCGTTGCTTTGAAATTGTTGCTGGTGGCTTTTTTTGATTAATCCAGTATATTGTCAAGAGGTATCTATTTTTCTTTTTGCTAATCTGCTTGAAATCAGATCCCTCGATGTCGAGCTAAGGTCATGTTGACAGTGTACTTCAATCAGGATTTAGCTGACGAATCATTTCTTCAATAGCATTGTTTCAGTTTAATCATACAATTTGATTATCCAAACTCTTGTTTATCCAATATCCATAGCGCACGCTTACGTTTAGATTGTTTTCTTTACAGTTCTGATATAATTGTTAATGCTTGTTATCTAGGCTGTCTCGAGAACTTCAAATACTAGAGGATGCTATGTCAAAGTTAAGAATCAACCTAAAATAGTTTGTCGACAATGTTCCTAGTTTCAGAATAGTGGAACTACAAAATCTACAAGTACTAAGTTTGTGAATATTGTAAAATTCTAATTTTCATAAGTGAGGTTTAAATGACATCGTAACCTGCTGCTGACCCTGTATGTTTTTCCTCTTCATAGTCCGTTGGGAAGGGTTTAATTATGGGCAATGATAATATCACTACCGTTTTTACTAATGTAGCTCAGTTTGTGAGAGTGATTAGTAAGATACATATTAGCTTGTATTCGAGTATCATTAGTAAAAATCATTGCCCTTAGTTATATCAGTAGGTCTTGCTTAAGACGGGTCGGATATTACAACGGGTATTTTGTGAGAGGAAATGGGTAGAGGGGACAAAGTGGGCTCCCCCCATATGCTCTCCACTCACCCTTAATGGGTATTTTGTGAGAGAATATGGTATCCGTCTTAAGCTTAAGACGGATACCTCCGTCTGAAATAAGAATTTGTGTAGTTATATGACCAACTTCGAGTGACGAGAGTAATGTAAGACGCTTTATTCCCTTAACAATAGTTTGTACTCTTTTGACACCTGTGCCGCAACAAGATAAAGAAAAATTTCACAAATTATACTGTAAAATGGCCGGGTGGTGCGCCAAGAGAAAAAATGACAATTTTATACTCGCGCGTTTTGCAATGTGAATATCTTTAGTTATACATCATTAAAAATTATAATTATTTGATATTCTTATAGCCTTTATGATGAATTAAACAAAATCACACATGATTATATTTTTTCTTGTATATTAGAAATAATAACAAAAATTCTCCACACCCGTGAATAATGCCAAAGTCTCAATGGTATAAACGGTGACCATTTTTGGTTAGAAATTGACAACTTTTTATTAATCATTTTTATAATATAATAAATGGTGATGATTTTAGGTTAGAAGAAACTGACAACTACTGTATTTATTACTCTTTTATTGAGTTAGTCCCATGCCCCACCTTTTCGTTCAAAATGTAGGCCAGTGGGGTTACTTCAAGAAATTAGAGGGAGTATTATTAAGTCACCACTTTTTAACATAAAATTATCACTATTCCTCCGGCGTATCATAATACCGTCATACACAATCACTATTGAGAGAAGTCCGGATCCAAAAGATAAACCAGCCTCGTATTTAGGACCGGTTCCTATTTCTTCTTTTCCATTTTCTGCCCCAACTTACTCTAAACATGAAGTATTACCTTGAAATGGAACAAGATTTCACATCATTTGATATGTAACGAGAAGAGTCAGTCACACAAGTAAAAGTTCAAGTTCATATCCCATCAAAATTCGCCTAAATTCCTATACATAAAGAGGTACAATTGGATAACTAGTGCAACATAGCATCTACGAATTGTGGGCTTTCAGCAAGGCTTGATGGATCATGTCGATAAATTGATTGTCCTGCATCATGAAACAAAAAAACAACGGGAATAAATACGGAAACTTATACCAGACGGTGTTAGATGCGAGACAGTTCATTAGCACTGTAATATAATAGCATCCCGTAACCAACAAACACAAAATCAGTAGAGGCAAGCTTGACACACGGATAAAAGGCCCACCGGCTTAATCAAACATCAAGTTTCATTGCTTTGGAATTGGAGTTAAGGTGTTCAAAACACATTATAAAATCCCTGTTTTATTTTTATCGGTCACATTCCCATATCAGATTGTTCTGCAATGATAACTGATAAAGACTTTCAAGGGTTGGGACCAAGCGCCACACATCGAAATTTAATAGCTTTGTGAGCTATTCTGTTGAAACTTAGTTAATAATGGACCATAGAAAAGAGTATCACAATCAACATTAATTTGACAAAATCTTTACTTCAAAGTGACGGAACACAAATTAGAAACCTACCTGAACAAGATATAATAGTGCCGACTGGACCCTTTCTCTACTGATCACCGGACCATAATTAGGAGAAGCAGCAGATGTCGGAGTCAGAGACGGTGGAGGCGTTGGAGGAGGAAATGGTTGGAGAACTGGAGCACCGTAAGGCCGATGTAGATTTGAAAGCGTAGGTTGCAGTGGAGGTACTATAGGCAGGGATGAAGAAACAGCGCCCATTTGAAGTGGAGTTTGTAGTGGCGGATTGGCAGGAGGAAGAGCAAAAAAGGAGGATGGTTTAACTAGATTTGTGGTTCTATTGCTATTAATGCTCGACTCAGACGAATCAAGGAGTGACAGCAAAGAAGCAGAAGTTGAGACGGCATTTGATGCTACTTGTGGTGGTGGGACCATAGGAGGTGTATTGCTAGGACGACTAGTGAAGCCAGCGGTCACTGAAGGCTGCTTGTGAAATCCAGAAATTGATTGAGTGGACTGACTTCCCATATTTGTCGCAGACTGCAATACGAAAGCAAGTATATAAAGTATAAACCAAACAAGAGCTTGTATAACCCACAAAATTACTTATATTGATGCCATGTAAATAGATCTGAACGCATAACAACAGCAACAACATTAACCCAATACCACAACACCCTCGCCAAAAGCAGGGAGAATTATTTGTACGCAACCTTACCTCTATGTTAAAAACAAACAGACTTTTTCCCTGTGACTGTAAAAGAGTGCATAGTAAAATGCATTTGACACTGCTACTACACTATACAAGAAGTATAGATGATAACACATACACTGAAGAAACTCATAAAGGCTAGATCTTCAGAAACATCATTGGAATTAGAAGCGATCGATGGTGATGGCTCAAGCGGACCGTCTATGACAGCCATGGTCGGGACTGCTTCTAGCTCTTCAAACTCACTGCATTATAAAGCAATTATAGAAAAAAAATTAAATTTTTTTATCAAGGTGAAATTCCTCATTCTTCAAACATCTAGAGCATTACTTAAGACAGGTTGGCTAAACAGGCCAAAGCATTTCGAAGCCTCGACCTTTTCAATGTTAAGTAATGCAGATTCCAAAGTGTTCCACAGTATCAGCTTCTCAGTGTTGATAATAATAATTAACTCCCCTCACAACCAATTCAAAGCAAAAAAGTGGTTCGTCTTCGTTGTAGAGCATCCATGTTAGTATAACGGGCTACTAAGCATTAAACACATTTTTCTAAACGTCGGTACAAAAGTTCTACTTTTCCTGGCAAGGATAGTTGTCGGGTACAGTGGTATCTCCCACCCCCATCCACCCACCCACATACACACACAAACCAACGATGAAAGGAATGTTTTAGCCTTAAAATCCTATCAACAAAGGCAACACAAATCAGCTCTGTTGTCCAGCAGTTTAACTGAAGAGACAAGCATTAATTATTTTTGACATTCGTGGACCAACAAGCCAACACAATTAGACTTAAGAATATAAGCAGAAGTTGGATCTTATTGGAAGACTTTACTGTAAAGGACATGACAAGCTGAAGTAAGATGAATAACACGTTAAGTGACCCCTCCATATTTTTCACTGAGAAATCATAACATATCATGAGATATGTAGTAGTAGTAGTAGTATACTAAATACTAATTAACTACTTTCTAATGCAACAAGAACTTACCTTTTGGATGAAGATATCATCGACTTAGATGGCCCCTTGGAATAAGCATTAATGATCCTGACAAACATCAAAATACAAAAATTCTAGTCAGCTGTCCTCTATTTCAATTTAGATTGATATAATGAAATATCAAGGATGCCATATGATTAAAACCATAAACCCGTCAACCAAAATTTCTGCCAGGAAGTAGGAGGTACCTGCCAAAAAGAGTTGACACCTCTTCACATTCACGAGCATTATAAAACCAAATACCATTTACTTCTTGAGCCGCATTCCGGTATAACAAATATGGTACTTGAATTTCAAACTCAAAGTCTCCCAAAATATTCTCCACCAAATTTTCTGCACGATAGAAGTACAAACGCCACTTACATTTCCTACTCGGCCTATGACTTCTATATATGCACAGAAAGAAAAGAAAATTGTCTCAATTCATCCATTAAAGTACCATATTTTCATTCCATGTACCATATTTTCATTCCATGTGCTTAACAATTTGCATTAACTAATCAGGTAAAAAATGTAAGTTCCATCATGAAGAGGTTTGCAATAAACCTTTTTTAAGAGTGTTCCATATTAAATCACTTGCATCATAAGAATGAAGTCTATACTACGCCATTTACAAATATCTTCAACAACAATAGTACTTTCTACACTAACTATTTACATACTACGCGAAATGACTAAAACGGTACTCCTATGACCATGAATAAACTCACTGGTTTCCACCTTGGGTTGTCTACCAGATTACTTCCCACTTAGAATCTTTCCTTTTTTGGATGTTAATATGTTATATTGTCATCTTGTTGTCACTATGGTTTGTAAATTGTAATCCCGCGTCTCTAATCATCTTGCAGTTTCAACCACATCTTATTACATTCCTAATCATTCGGACAAGACAAAGTAGGAAGCTTATCCACGGATAAAGGAAGTAACACATATTCCCTTAAGCGGCCTTTACGTTGTAAGCTTTAACCACAGAGCCTAATTGTAAACACTCCTATCGAAACAAAGTCGTATAATCGAACAAACTACCTCTTTAGTTAGAACTAGAATAGGGACCACACAAAATGACTGTAATCAGCAAATGCCAGCAGAAACTCTAACCTGTATTTCGACGATTCATTACGATAAACTGAAACCGTGGCTGAATTTTCCTGATAGCAAAAAGCGAAAACAAAACAAAAAACATAGAATTACACTCACTATTTCAACAAAGACTAATTCTTCCCACACAATTCAAAGACAAATTCAATAATGCACCAATTTAATACACAAAAAACAACAATTTATACAAATAAAACAACATTAACATAACAAAATCAAACCTTTTGACGACAAACAACGACCCTTCAACATCTTTACGACTCTGCAACACAAAATCCCCAAAAATTATCACAATTAATACACAAAATCAAAGAATAATACAAAAATCAAGTGATTACAGCAATTATAGATTAAATTAAAATACCCATTGACTAAGTTCGATGTTGAATTCATAAAAAGTAACATGAGCAGCAGTGATGAGAATCTCTTCAACATTTGGATCAATTCGTTGAAGAACAGTTAAATTTAATAGCTTCGTACTATTTTGATCTAGATTTGGCATTAATTTTCCAGTTTGAGCCATAATTTAGGTTGATTATGAAGGTCGATGATGTTATCAAATTGAATTGGGGATAAAATTATAAACCCTAATTTATTAAGTATAGTTTGCGTAATCGATTAAATATTGTAGTTGCGGTCGAGTTTGCGTTTTAAGCTTTGTCACTCCTATTCCAAGTGCAAAACTAGTGTCACGGTGTCACCTAACTTTCACTACGAGTCATATTTCGTCACAAGCTGAAAACGGGTAAATATAACTTATTTAAGACAAAATGTAACCATAATAATTTTTAAAATTGTAACACTTTGTGAGAACAAATGATCACATTTGTCGTTCAACTGACGACGTTTAATTCGTCTTCAGTTTCTAACGAAAAGTGTGTGTCTCCGATGAGAATTGAGATATTCTTTTGATTGATTTTATGGTAGTGTCTTTTTATACTCTATTTTTTTTACTTATTAAAATCGTTGTTGTTGATGTTGCCGCCGCCACTACTACTACTATTACTAGTTTGTGTAATTGAGTAAATATAGTGTTAGTTGGTGTAGAAAACTAGAGATTGTGTCGTATTTTTTTTAAGCTTTTGCTCTCCTATTTCACGTCCAAAACTAGTTTTAGTTATTATCGGCCAAATAAAAATCACATTTAATTTAGCAATTTACGGTTCCACCGTCTTTCTATAATCTTTTGAGCTATAGTTTTATAAAAAAGTTAACATTTTCTTGTCTTGTCATGTAAAGTTTTAGACATTAATTTGTGTAATTTGCATTGATGTTATTCAAATTATTTACCTTTCTATTTATAGTCAAAATTTTAATTACATTCTATTTATTCATAGGAAATAAAGTTGTACCAGTATCAGAATAAATATATATCTCGGTTCCTAATTAGACAAAGTAAATGGAATTAAGATTTCTTTAGTTGATCTAAAAGGAGTCACGATAACGTTTTTGGTACTGACCATCGCACAATCAATGATACACATTATTTTACATAAAACCGTATTAAATCAATATACCCATAAGCAGTGGTGGATCTAGGGGGGCTAGCAGGGGCGGTCGCCCCCCCTGGCGGATGAAAACTTTGAAGTTTTAGTTAAAATTTTTAAATTTTTTTAAAATGTATCTTATAAAATTAGTCGTTCGCCCCCCTAATTTCAAATTCTGGCTCCGCCACTGCCCATAAGGCCATAACCGTATATATAAAACCGTCTTACACAAAAGTAACAATTTTTACAGCCAATTTAAAATGACTCCTCACGTCCCGACCCCCTTATTTCCAACAACAATGTCAGGCTCAAACAGTCAAACTCTTTGATCCTCACTCTCTCGCATACTTCATCTCTTCATCATCAACAATTGTTTAGTTATTCAATATCAATTTTTTAAGGTTTGAAATTTTTTTGTTTTTTATACATGTTTTGATTTTAATTTAATTGTTGTATATATATATATATATATGTATATATATATATATGTATATATATATATATGTATATATATATATATATATATATATATATATAGCGTTAAATTCGGTTTGTTTTGTGGATTATATATGCTTTAATTGTTATAATTAGAGCCTACGAATCTAGGGTTTGATGAATTTGATCTTTAATTTGTTTGATTTCATTGGTTTAATTCGATTGTTATCGTAATTGTATGTACTCTCTCTGTCCCGATCAATAGTTATCTATCGTTATTTTCCGGGAGGAGGATTCCAAACTAAAATAATTATTGACCGGAGCGGAGGAAGTATTTGATCCCGTAAAAGAAATGTTGTTGTTGTTCATTACAATAAATTGGGTATTTGACATTCTGAGCTTCTTCAAGAGTTCAAGCAATGATCATTGAATTTTCAAGTTCGAAATCTAGTTTCCGAAACCTAAATCTAGTAGTAGTAGTAGTAGTAGTATATTTGAAATGAAATTCTAGTTCCCAAACGTTCCCCTTAGGTAAATGAAAGGAAGCGAGAAAGAAAGGAAGGTGTTGGGTAATTGATAGGATGAAGAGTGAATTGCAAGGTAGCAACTATAACCGAATAAAGGGTATCTGAATCGGTCTAGGGAAAGGACTGTTGAAATGCGGGTAGATATGAGTTTCTCTTTAGACGGAAATGAGTAGTTCGCTTTAAGACTCTACTTCTACTAGAGCAGGATGCTGGCGGAGTTGGAGCCGGGAGCCACCTAGACTTTCTGCTAAAAAACACCTAAATAAGGTGCTTTAGCCGTAAAGGAACCAAAGCCGTGTTTGAAATTCAGTCACCCATACTCTACCTGTACTACCACTCATCACTCTCCTCCCTGCCATTTTCCTTCTTATCGTTTCTTCTCCGCTGCTTTTTCCTCCACTGGCTTTATATTTCGCCATTACTGACCATCACCTCAAGCTCTTACTTATGTTGTTCGGTCCAAATCACCATACTTCTCTAAATATGTGAGGGAGATTTTGGATTACGTAAAGAAATGGCTTGAACAGGAGAAAATAATAGAAAGGGAAAAAAACTTAAGTGGTCGGAATGTATTCTCCTACACAGCGGATTGGGGTTGATTATTTTAAGTGCTGCATTTAATTTATTTTTTTTAATCGGGGTCATTGACTCGTTGCCCAAATCTTTGTAAATCCAGAAGCTTGCTATATCAAGAGGTAGATCCAAATTCAAGGTGATTGGGGAAGAATGAACGCGGCTTCCATCTCCAACCCGGATATTATTGGTAGTGAATCATACTATCCCTGTTTCTCCATTATTTTTGCGGCTAATCAATTTCTGATTCTTCAACATTGAATTTAGACCTGATTAACTAACAGGTGGCCTGATGCAGAAAATGGCGAAGACAGCGACTCCGACACAACCTCGGAGGGAATCCCTGATTACTACCAGCCTATCGGCTCTTACAATGGCGATGATAACGAGGATGATGATGTGAGTCTACCCAATGGCCACCACCATCCTGCGCTAGCTGCTGCTTTTGTCGAGGATTCAAGCGAGGGCGAGAAAGAGGAGGCGGCGGAGGAGGATGAAGAAGAGGAGGCGAGGAGAGTTGAGTCTGAGTTGGCCGCCCGGAGAGCCTTCGAGGAAGATGAGAGCCGTAGAAACGCCCCATTGCCAAATGAGAATGTCGCCCGAGTTATGGACGCCATGCGTGGGGTATCCGTCTCTGGTTTTGCTCCTGATTGGGTCCATGAGGATCGCTGGCTTGATGACCTCCACCGTCTCCGTCAGTCTTCCCGTTCCCCGGCCTGACTTGCACTAGTGTCTAGGCTGTATTTCTGCACTGTATCGTCTTATGTTGTTTTCTTGAATCTTCGTTTTGCATAGGCAGTTAGGCACTAATGTCTTGTCTACTTATGCTTTGTATCGTTGATCTTATTTCTGATCAGAACTATCATCCTTGTAGATGCCACAAGGCTAATATTCATTAATGGTTCAATCAATTTTCTACATTCGAATGAAAAAACTGTGAACAAAGAAGACAAATGTTTATTATGCATTGGTCACTATGGAATAAGGATACATATCCAGGGTTACATTTTTCATTTTTTCCGATAAATCTGATAGACTAAACACCGACTGCTGGAGGAAAAAAGGGCAAGCCACTATGAGGGAAATATGCAATGTGAGTTGCTTTGTATCTTTTATGCACAGCTGTTCTTGACAACAGTGCATGAAACTGTCAATTACAACTGTCGAACGGAGTTCTTTGCCTCTACTAGAAGAAGCTTTGTGGTGTCAGACTGTCAATTACGACACTCGTAGTACTTAAAAAACCATGCATCACAAAAGAGTACAAAGTTCAATCAAGTATAAGAAAAAACTACCGAGCTTTAATCACATTCATTTTGGGCAGAAATGTCTGTTTCAGACGGATAATCGGATATATCCATCTTGATCAATAAAACGGGTTAAATGAATAGATGAGAAATAAGGCAAAGTGCCTAGGAAATGGGAGACTCTTGTCCCACCTGGCTATATGGGGATACTATTTAACCCTTTTTAACCTTAAGACGGATATGACCATCTTAAAAAAGACCAAATGCAGTTTGGGATTGACTAACAGGAATCGAAAATCGCATGTATATAAAACAGAAGTTTTTATTCAATTAAATTATAACAGAAATAATACATAGCATAAAGTATAAACGTCAATAAGGCTACATTAGGCGATATTCCCATAATATTATTATTATTGTACTACAACCCCAATTATAGAGCAAAGAGGGCATTGTTTTGGTTAGCAAGGGCATACAGGGTTTTCATTATTCAGTAGCCTTTCCCTTCCTCCTGCTGCTACTGCTCGTCTCCAACAGGTAACAAACCATGGAATCAACATCATCTCCGAATATACTATACGCCTCGATAACCTGCAAGTAGCTGAAACCCATTGACAGCACCATCTGCATGCTCTTGCTCAGCGCTGTGCCTGTCAAACTGCTTTCCTTTTCACTATTGCTGCCAGATGGTCCTGGTTTCCATGGTTAAAAAAGCTAGTTTTAGACTTTTAGTAATCAAAACGCATAAAACACGATCACAGACCACACGACTCTCAGTTAAGACACTGAATTACCTGATCCCGAAATGATTGATTTGCAAAAAAAAAAAAGTGAATAGACCCAACCAGTAAATACAAACCCGTACCTAGACTCACCTGATAACAACGCGTCGGAAAAAACCAGCCCATATAGTCTCAACACAAAACTGAAAGGTCTACTCTCTGTCAAGGTACGTGCCCATCACAAAACAATGGGCACAAAATGCAAGACCTATCTTACTTGGGCTTTTACTTTTTTTTCTCAAGTATACTTGTCCACATTAACACATAAGATCAGGTACGGATACTCGACACTTTACTTAAGGCCAAATACGAAACTGAAAGGTCTACTCTCTGTCAAAGTCCGTGCCCATCACAAAACAATGGGCACAAAATCCAAGACCTATCTTACTTGGGCTATTCCTTTTTTTTTCCTCCTTGTCGACATTTAACACATAAGATCAGGTACGAATACTTGACACTTTACTTGAGATTAAATAAACGAGACCGGCAGCTAGGATGTATTCCCATGTTGGATAGAAAGATATATACAAGATTCCAGATTGCTTACTTGTTCCGGAAGACGATGGTTCAGCGCCAGAAGTAGAAGATTCTCTTAAAGTAATGTGCTGTCGTGATTTATTACCAGTTAGATATTCAGCCCGAGAAGCTTCCATAACCATACGTTCAATTTCTTTTTCTGTCAGCTCAAGATCGGAGTAAAACCGCCCTTCGGCCAATAGTGCCTGCATGAAAATATTATGGCCATTCCTATTAGACTTGTCTCTACTCTCTATTTTCAGAACAAATGAAATGTGAGCATATAATTAAGATATGAAATACACACATTATCTATTTGTTGATCTTGTTGAGCTTTGATAGCAGCTTTAACTTGGTCTCGGTCTACGTTTCTCTGGAAGACAGAACACAAGATGTGTCAACACTCACGAAGACACCTCGTATTAATATCTAAAAGTTGAAGCATGCAAAATCCATCCAATATCATGCACAAAGTTCTTAGACCAATAAATGGATTAAATTTGCTTCCTTCAAATTGCATATTACAAAAGGACAAGCTAATCACTCGTACGATCAGCTAACAGGAAAATAAATACACACATACTCCGTATTATTATCAACTTACCCCTCGGAGACTGCCAAATCCAAGCCCGGCACCAACATTCAAGCGACGAGGATCCACAAGGGAGTTATAGTGATTACCGTGATGAAAACTTAGCCGTATGGGAGGTAAGTCGGTGTTGTAGTTCCCATGGAATATGTTGATAGGCTCTGCAGAATAAATGAAAGACATAAAATCCCCAAATCACCTTACTCAGTAATAACAACGTCACATCAGCGGCTCAATATCTCCCATAAATTACAGGGCAAACAGAATCGTGAATGCAGCCTTACCCTTGTGTTAACCCACATAGACTGTTCGAAGACCGAAAATGAAAATTAAGGTGGAGAATCGAATCGAATAACGAATCTTCACCATTAACACATGCACAACTAGTTTAGTGAGCCATTTTTGCTTTTATTCATCATAATTTAGAGTCGGAGAAATGATTTCATTTTTTTTGGGATTAAAATTCCAAGAATGATGAGCAATGAAAATGGAAACAATCATCAACAAAATAAATAAATAATAAATGAGATCTGCAAGTAGACTAACCGGTGCTATACGAATAAATATGAATGGGTCGATTATACATTTCGGACAGAGATTGGATCTCCACGTTGTTTCCATACACCTACAGCAACAAAATAAAATGTGGCAGGTGAAGGAGGATCATTAGTGGAAACCACTTACGAAGTAGCGTTAACGCACCAAAATGGCGGATCAATATAGTTCACCCTAACAAATATTTTCCACATCGCAAATTGCTTAAATTAGGGTAAGTGTTAAATAATGGTTGTGATGGTGATGGATAGAGAAAAGGAATGATAAGAAGGCAATAGTTATCCCATAAACATGAAGAAACAAATATAAACGGTGGCGAGCGAAGGAATCTTATTAATAGAAAAGATTTTATTTTATACCTCGTCCCGGGAAATTTCATAACCCCAGGACACTAAATCAAGATCCTGAAATAGAGGGGCGGGAAGCTAAGAGTTAAGTGCCGCAAGTCCTTATGAACCCGAAAGACAACTATACAGAATTTAAAACAAATTTAAGTTTCCATGGTTGTTAAATGGTACTGGAGGGAAAATAAAGGTGGCGATGGTGGGTAGAGGAAAAAGATATAGAGAGTAATAGTTGCCTTATAAATGCGGATGATAATTAAACCACCTCTGCCATAGTAATCCATACTCTCGTATGGGAGAATCAGTCCCCCACCTACAACCCCTTCACCACCTTTTTATCTTTCATCGCAATCATCACTTTCCTATTTTTTTAATCTCCATTCGCCCCACATAAATATCGTCAATCCTATTAATCTCCTACAGATGAGCTTGGCAACTACAACTATCGACAATCAGTCTTAACTTGACAATATTACAAATAGCAAGTGAATGTCCAAAAATTCCATACATGGAAACATTAATAACTGCAAAACCTAATACACACAACCCGCTCCAAGTTCAATAGGCCTAGTGAGTAATTAAGGTGTCAACACACCTTATCTCTGCGTTTTCTCTTACAGTAAGAAGTGAAACCTTCAGTGATAAACTGAGAGAAGTGATCTCTTTCTCGCTCCTGCATACAAAGAAAAAATATTAATTGGAATACAAAATAGCTAACATAATGGTAACGTCATAGTACTCCGACTATTAGAGTACAAAATAAGATTCCCTAATACACAGTGGTGGATCTATGGTCTTATAAGAATATGCATATGTATACCCTTCCCATAAAAAAACTGTTCGGGTACGGCTGCCTATTTTTACATATTCTGGGAACTGGAAAGAAAGGGCATCGCCACTTAAAGTTGGATTCTTGTGAAGAAAGAAAAGGCAGAGCTACTCTTTTTGCTTATTGATTTGTTCTTCCTTTTGGCTTACCTATATGTTTGGTTTACAACTAGTGGAAACAACATATGTAAGGGGTTAACATGCTAACCAAGAGCTAGAAGCACCTTAGTAAATCAATAAGGGTTTTTCCAGCTATGTTTTTGGGTCTCTTTGAGTCATTTGCACGAACAAAATTTTTCATTTGTGGGTAAGATTTAGACAGATTGCGCAAAATTTCACCACAAATTCTAGTTGTTTAACAAATTTACGAAATTATGTGTCACGAGTTTGCTTTGGCTAATAGGAGCACATATTTGCATAAAATATGCATACCCACTATTATAATCCCGAATCAGCAATAACTAAAACAAGGTTGCTAATGGCAACATGGAAGTTGCAAATGTAATTGTTCTGGCTGGAGTACGATTGCCAGTTTTATGACAACACATTATGATATTTACTCGTTTACCGAAAAAAATTACATGCAAAAAGAAAGAGAAGAGATCCAACAAAGCCCCTACCATGTAATCTATGCACATCTGCCTGGTCAAATCATATGCTTCTGGATCCCCGTAAACTTGATCAGCAACAGCCCTAAATAAGCAATTACCATCCTCCAGCATTCTCTTCACTTCCAGTCCTTTAGATCGCCTGATATCTATCTCAAACTGCCGCTCTCTCTCCTGGTATAGTGACAACACACAATTATAAGATTAAACTCAATGGGCCAGAAATAAAGATTCATGGTAAAATATGGGCACTAAGTTACCACAGAAAAGCAACCATCGAGAAGACAACAGAAGCGAGAAAAAATATTAAATGTTATATCCAACTATCCAAGCTATCTTAAAACTACTCACAGACGTAACACGTAAGGAGAGATACACTATCCCTACTACTGAAACTAATAAAAAAAGGACGCATACACTTCATGCATCAAAATATGTAAATATGGCAAGGTAAGGAGGTCAAATGGTTGACCTTGGTGTTTCAGACGGTGTGTGGATGGCCAAAATAAAACAAATACCATGTTTCCAAAATAAAATATAAAATTGGTTAACGGGTACACACAGAAAAACACAGAAAAACACAGGCACAACACTATGCAATTACTCTACAAGGCTCCCCAGTACCAAAAGCTAATAAAAAGCAGCGATTGCATTTAAGCGACAACTATAACTAAAGGTTTAGAAGGTCCTATATTGAATGTTACAAAATAGACGCATTAAATCTTTGGTATCAAAACGAATAATGAACTAATAAATTTTTTAGGACTTGTATATCCACTAGCCACCTACTACAAAGAAAGAAGGTGGCAAATTCCCAGCTAAATCTCCCAAGTGCACACATTATGATCGACTTCTCCCTATGCCTATCTTCATAAAAAAATTCCAAATTGGCACACCAAAATACCGTAAAATCCGTCACGAAACCCAATAGCTGAGGTAATTCAATTAAGTAGACTGATCATCATTAATACATGTTCACCTATCTATTAAAGAATAGTTCTTTTTCACTTCATTTACAAAAATACCATAAATCAAGTGCAGACTAAGGATTTACTCAAAACAACCATTAAACATTCACACAACTCGATGCTTCTGCAAAGGAGAAGGGAGCTGCTCAGGTCCTTAATCAAACTGCTTCACTGAGATGATTATGAGCAAAACTAGATCATCTAAAATCTGCATCTTAATTTTATCAAAAAAAATCCTGTATCTTAATTGTCTTTCAAACAAAATTAGGAGACTATAGTAGCTATAAAAGGAATTGCACCACATTAATACAGAAATCGTGCCCATTAAGTTTCACAAGGGTGTGAGTTGCGAAAGTAGCTCACACAAAAATTTACATACACCATCTCAGCACATTATCACCACATCATACATGACATCAAGGACCGAGAAACTTACAAGGTCGTAAAATGAGGAACCATAGCCAGGATTTTGCTCGTCCGCACTATTATAACCTTCATTATCGCAATGAGACCTCGGTGAGGAAGGTCTTGACCCAGACGGTGAAGTCCTAGCAGGAGCAGGCCAAACAGTTGGCCTTCTAGATGGTCCAATCCTCGGCGACTCTGAAGTGCCAGAGACAAATCTCATCAAGTTAGGATTTGATCCGAGTGGCTTTGGAGGCGGAATTGGAGGAGGAGGAGGTTGTGAGCTCCCCATTCCACTTTGTAAAGTATCACCACTCAGACTGTCGCTCTCGTTATTGGCATTCTCTGAGACATTTAACGCACTAAACCCCCTCAATAAATCCACTTGATTCACATCGCTTACAACTCTCCCATCAACACAATCTCCGTCCAACAATTCTGGACTCGGGTTAACCCCTTCTTCCAAAGCATCGTCACTTTTCACAGTCTTGCTCCCACTAGCTACACAATGTTCCGACAACTCACTCGCAATACCTTGTTCATTTACCTCGTCCTCGCTTTTAACAGCCACAACAACTTGTGCAGGACCACCCTGAGACTGTGCAGGGGCAGTCGACGAACTTGACACTGAAGCCCTATTCTGATTCGACGAAGAGCTACCAGACGAACCACGCTGAACCAAAATTCGGGTCATTTCGTTCCTCCTTCCCTTAACTTTTAATCAAACACCTTAATTTACAACGAAACCAATAACCTAAATCCCTACAAAGATTAGAGCTCCACAACCCTAATCTCGGCTTTATCCCGGGCCCTTGCCTGAGGTAGATTAACACAAATGCCGCGGCTAGATGATCTCTTCCCGCCGGGTTCTTTTTCAGCACAAAACAGTTTCTGCATTCCCCTGATAATTCTCATGAGACCCAGACCTCAATTTTTGTTCCTAATTTCTCTCTAATCTTTTTAAATATTTCCTTCTACAACACAACTGAAAAAAATGCACAAAAACCCTTGAAAGATACCAACTTCATAACTTCCAAAGTACATTTACCACCAACCCAATATGAAAAACCCTAATCTGCAATCAAATTTACCATCTTTCTTTAAAAATCACCACAAAGTACATAAAAATTAATTTTTTTCCCCATTTTACCCTTGAACCCACATCAAGATTTGACTTTTTTTAATTAAGTTAATCAAGTCAATAATTCAAAAAATACATAATTTCAATAAAAATAAAAATCAACACATACCCAGATAAAAAAAACAACAAAAAGATCAAAACTTTAAAACAAATAAGATCAAAACTGACCTGATTAAGGTAATTGAAGATCCAAAGAAGCAGAAAGTTGGGTTCTTTAAGGGAAGAGGAGAGAGAAAGAGTAGGGTTTTGTAGGGTGAAGAAAATGGAGGAAAGTGAAATGCATAAACAATAAAAAAAAAAGAGTTTATTAATTAAAATAAATTGTTATTGAGAAGAAAGAAAAGGTTGAAGTTTGGTGAGTGGTGGAGAATTTATTTAATGAATGAAAAAATGGAAAAAAATCAGGTGGAAAAAAAAGGAGGAGGGACGGCCACGTGACGTGAGACATGGTTTTTGTTTGTATTTTAAACAACTACTTTCATCTTACGACGGTGTCTTCTTGCCGGTCTGCAACACCTGGCTTCTTTCACACGGTTGGTTTTTTTTTCTTAAGCACTAAGGTTAGTATGGCTATTCTCACGTGAGGGGTGAAGTAATAAATAATATAAAAGCCGAGCGGCTGAACCGGTAGGGAAAAGCGAAAGATTTGTCATGAGGGATTATGTGGTTGAAATTTGATATGTTTTAAGTTGATGAATAACTGTGTTTTACGTAAACCTGGGTTAATATAATGGGGACTGAGAAGGGTTGGAGTTTCGGACCGTGGAAGCGACATGTCGATTATACCAGTATTTTATTGTGTTAAAGACATCTTTAGAGCATAATTGAAATTACTAGAGTAGTTGTTAAACTGTGACGTCTTTACTACATGATCGATTTCACTAATTGATCGGTAGACCTGGCTACGAGTGGGGTTCAAGCCAAGTTGGACTAACTTTTGGGGCGGGGTGAGCTCACCTTATCAAGCCTTTAACCGGCCTGTGGATATGGCGGTCCGGGTCGGCTGGACAGGGCGGTTATTCGGACTAGGCCCGTGCTGGGCTTTAGGCGGGTCGTGGGTGGGCGAGGATGGCGTGCCTCACTATTTTTTTTATTTTGTCTAAAAAGACGGGCCAAAGGCGGGCTATGTTCAAAATATTGAACCCAAGCCCTACCCGTGTACATGGCGGGTTTGGCGGTCATGGAGCGGGTCGAGTCGAGCCTGGCGAAATGTGACCCATGAGCTAGGTCAGGCGACGTTGACCTGTTTCTATCGATCAGATTACGAGGCGTAATGGAATTTGTTATTAATATGCAAATTGCCAATTTTGTTTCATCATCCATCTTCTTACTTAACTTAAGTCAAAATTTTCATTTGCATTTGAACTTAAAAAAGTTTGAGATCTATTCTAAACGTACTAGTAACTCATCGTCCGTATCCTTTATTGGGAGTAAACTTGACTAAATTGGTCCGATTCGAACAACCTAACCCTAACCCAAACCCAAACTCAAGATTCGAGTTTAACCTGAAGTCAGAATTGACCCGACCCACTACATCGTGACACGAATTTGTATTGTTGCAAACTAAATAATTATTTTTAAATAACTTAATAATAATTGAGCCGATCTCAAAAATAACCTGACTTGACCTGAAACCAGCAAACCTAAAATTAACCCCACCCAAACCTAACCTGATTAACCCGTTTACCAGGTAGAAGTATAGATAATTCAAATAAGCTTACCAAGAGAGTTGAGCCGAGGTAATTTTGAAATCGGATCGAGTTTGATTAAAGCTCGGCTCGTGTTCGACCGCAAGTCGAACTCTACCAAACCAAGTCTAGAAACATGCAAATCACAACAACGTGGTAAATCTATCCAATCATCAATCGTTGACATCAAAAAAATCCAACGAGTCTCCCAAATAATCACGATACTCTCTCACCACCGCAAGCGGCGAGGAGAGAGAAAATATCCGCCGTAAACTAAACCTAAACCCTAATCAATCAACTCACCATATTAATGGCGATTCTATACGCCTTAGTAGCTCGAGGAACTATTATCCTCTCCGAATTCAGCGCCGTAACCGGTAACATCGGCGCCGTAGCGCGCCGAATTCTCGAGAAGCTTCCTAACAATGGCGATGGTGATGGTGATGCCGATTCGAGGCTTTGTTTTTCGCAAGATCGATATATTTTCCATATTCTTAAAGCTGATGGTCTTGTTTTCCTTTGTATGGCGAATGACACCTTTGGCAGTAATATAACATCTCTCTCTCCTATGAATTTGTGTATTTTGATTTGTGCTTAGGGTTTTGATTTGTGATTTGATTGTGTAGTTAGGCTTTTGAATGATTAGTTTGTTTGATGATTAATGCTGTTAGCTTAGATTGTGTTATTAGGTTTTTCAATGGATTGAGGTTAAGTATAGCGGCGGAACGATTATTTTGTTAGATGAATACTGCTGTCAGTTTAGATTAGTGTTTGGAGGTTGAATTCTGTAATGGTTGAAAGATGTGATTGTGTTTTGATTGATGATTTAGTTGAGTAATTAGGTTTTTGGTGAATTGAGGTTTAGTATGCGGCGGAATGCTTAGTTTGTTTGATTTTTTGTTAGTTGGAGTTTTGTAAAATGGCGAAATGATTAGTTTGTTCGATGTTTACTATGAGTTTAGGTTAATGTTTGAACTTCGAACTCTGGAAAAATTGAAAGATATGATTGTGTAATAAGTTTTCTTCTTCTTTGTGGAACGATTAGTTTGTTTAGATGATTATTGTGGTGAGCTTAGGTTACTGTGTGAACTTTGGATCTTGGACTAGTCGGAAGTTATGATTAAAGGTTGGATCTTGTGTTAGTACTAGTAGGGGTACAAGGGAAGTGACGGGATTTGAGCTTTTGTTTATGATTATTATGGTAGTTTTTGGTTCATGGTTAAATTTATAGTTTGGAAACGGAAGAAAGTTGTGATTTTTTGGGTGTTTGTGGGGATGAGATTCATAATTGGAGCAGTTTGGACTTTAGAGTTTTGAGTTCAGCAGATTATGTTAAAGATTGGATTTTGTTGTGGCTTTTATTGTCACATAGGTAGATAATGATTAAGAGATATTCTTATATGAGTATTATTACAGATAGTAAATTATTCGTTGCTGACATTATGCTTTTAGATAGAAGAACTGTGTCATTTACTTGATGTACGGTTTTGCTTGATGTATAAGAGGGTGACGTTGGGAAGGACATGTTGGCTGTCAATTGACAATTTACAATGGATTTGAAGGATGTACAGAGTATCATATATTTATGGAAACCGGTTAGAGGTCTCATATAAAATAATTGCTTGGGGGGTTTAATCTGGGGGATATGATGAAGTGCAGTGTGTCGCTGATAAGGTGGAAACTTTGTTGGTTGCATGCCATTAATAGTTTCTTTAGCTACAAATTTGGTTGTTGTCAATTTGTAAGTATTTGTATTTAGCCTTTCTGTTACCAAATTCCCACAATCACAGGCGAATTATGCAATAGTTCGCGAGTATTTGTGACCTATGATACTCTGACTTGGGTACGAGTGTCAGATATGGGTCCATATGTAAGTGTGGGATTCAACAAAAAATTCGAGACACGGGGACCCTGTCCTAAAACGAGGACACATGTGCGGGGACACGTCTTCAATGCAAAAATACACTTCTATATTACTAATATTCCTTTTTTTTTTAGTATTATGGAAAGGAATTCAACAAATGACTTAAAAATATTAAAATTTGTACTAAATGCCCTATAAACCCCAATTCCTCTACTTTTGTGGAACGCGCCTCACTAGTTAAGTCCTCTTAGGAGAAGTGTCGGATTAATAAGTGTCTGATATGGAATCCATACCCATATCCATGTCATGTCGTGTCGACACGGGACCATAAAGTTAAGAGTCGAGTAACATAGTTTGTGAGAGGGTTTTGCTTAAAATCTAAATGTAAGATATGATCAATTAAGAGTGCATCACATATTTGAGATTGCTTTCATATTCTTATGGAATTAGGAAATCCTAATTTGGCGTCTTGATTATTCCATGTAGTCATGCTTTCTTTTCAAATGCATCTCTAATGCGCTTAGGCTCTGTATAGTATCTTTGGGAGTTGGTGGGTGCTATCTGATCCATTCTTGTATTAACTATTCATTTAGTTTTGCGTTCATTTCTGTTTGCTTGATTTGGATATACATAGTGGTTTAGTTGTCACATTCGCTATTTGATTAGATATTGATGATAATAGCTGCCCTTGTACACCTTATCCATCTCAATCTGGATGCTCAGGTTTTGGTGATCCCCATTTATTTTATATTTGTTCCTTTTATGTAATGCTCCTTTCTGTCTAAAAGGTCAAAATTATTTGAAATGAATCCAGTGTGCTCTAATCGCAATGTAATTAATCATCTCAAGATCCTGTTACTTCCACATTCTCCTCACAAACTCCAGAAACAAAGGGTTTGTCCTAGGTTTGGTACCATTCATAGTCTAACAAACTCGATGGTGGTGTAGCTATTTTTCATCTGTGAAGTATTTACAGTCTGTTAAACCAGTTGACCATCATACAATCCCTGAAGACTAGTGTAGTCTCCTCAACATTTAAAGCACGGGATCTACATTCATGGAGTTCGATTTAAAATGCTATCATTTAGCTTCTTACCGTTTCAAAGCATCAGATGATATGATTTATACTGCTTCTTACCGTTTCAAGAACTAGAATGATAGCTTCTTATCGTTTCACTAGGAGTTATTCACATGTCACAGCATTTAGCTTCTTACCGTTTCAAGAACTAGAGAATCCCAGCTTTTTGTCAACTTGTTGCATGTGTATGTGATATGAGCTACACTGCTTTCTGTTCTAGTTGAATGCTTGTAAACTTCAACTTCCTAAGAAAATTTTGTTCTTATTAAAAACCTTAATGAAATGGTCATCTTATTTGCTACGGGGTTTTCCTGTTTGTCTTCTCATATCCATGATTTTACTATTCTGGCAGGACGGATACCATTCTCATACTTAGAAGATATTCATATGCGGTTTATGAAAAATTATGGCAGGATTGCCCACCATGCACCAGCGTATTCTATGAATGATGAGTTCTCTAGAGTTTTACATCAGCAAATGGAGTTCTTTTCCAGCAGTCCGTCCGCAGATACTCTCAATCGTGTCCAAGGAGAAGTTAATGAGGCAATATTTTTTTTTATCAATATTCTACCTATCTGCAACTATTTCTTCTCTTATTTTTGTGATGCCTTTTTTGTGTGTGTGTGTAAAACACTGACTAGACCTGCCATCCCTCGATTGAAGCTGTCAACATGATTTTACTTAGCCTACACACATGTCAATAGAAAGATGAATACTGATTATGATTTACCACCCATCACCAATGGGCATGGTTGCCAACTTCTTTTTGTTTCCTTGAAGAAACTTTACACAATTATGTACATGCTCTGATGAATTTAGTGTTGCATGCAGATTCGAACAATCATGGTAGATAACATTGAGAAGATATTGGAGAGAGGTGACCGTATTGAGCTTCTTGTAGATAAAACTTCAACAATGCAAGATAGTGCTTTCCATTTCAGGAAACAGTCAAAGCGCCTTCGCCGTGCTCTCTGGATGAAGAATGCTAAATTATTGTAAGTTTCTTCCCTTTACGATACTAGTTTACTTACGAATTTATGTATCATTATTATTATCATTTTTAAAAATGGTTGTTCATCCAACTCTCGCACCGCTGTTAACGTGGTGGTATTAGTGAAGGGTGTAACCTGGTATTTTCAGTGAAGGATGATGCCCAGTTTAGAATACAGAGGGAATACCACAATATGTAGTTTTAACTCTTCAAGTGGTTGGACAGTTGGATTTAACGTAATGGAGGATTATGCATTAGTGGAAAAATATAAACTAATTATCCGAATTCCCTGTGATGCTCTTGTAGGATCTCCTTTCTCAGTTTTGGCCTTTGTTATGCATATTAGGTAAATGTTTCTGACATAGATATTTGTCCATAGATCGGACATGGTAATTTTACGAAAAATATACCATTTTTGGCGTATGAGGAAGTATCCCAGTGTCATACCCGTAATCTCGTTTCGGAATGGACATGCGAGTTGATATGAAAGGTCGGAGTAACCTAGTTTCTGGAAAGTCAATATCTATGTTACTTGACTCTTCAGTTTTGTTGCATAGTGCATATTGATATTGGTATGACACTCTTAACACGGTACCTACGCCAAAGCAGGATCTTTCAACAAAATAGCCGTGTCCACACGTTGACTAGTTTGACATATACATGAGCTTCAGACACTTATACAGTTGTACCATTATGTTTTTTGATAGCTCCGTCATGACAAGCTTCTTGTACTGTATCACAGGATGTGGCTGACGTGCTTGATCGTGGTGCTATTGTACATTATAATCGCTGCTGCTTGTGGTGGTATCACTCTACCAAATTGCAGATCTTAATTTCACTCTGTGAGTATCGAGTTCCAAACAAGTTCTTCAAAGTCTTGAAAAAAAAGAGAGGATTGTGTTTACATGTTTGCATTACAGCGGTCGATGTGTAATTTTACGTGCTATGCGTGTTTGGAAAATCGAAAAACATTATTGATCTCCTATGTCAGATTGTACAAACGGCTTAAACGCAAGGCTGTGGTTAACGAACTACGTAGTATCTTTTTGGGTCATCGGTCATCCTACATTCTGTGAATATGGTGAATTTTGTGCAGCTGTCTAAATTTCTCCAACGACAATGACCATTATTGAGTTATGTAATTTTTCTCTCTTTTTCAAAGAATTGACATAATTGTTTTGAAGAGAAAAGTAAGCAGGTTGACTTCGTCAATGTGCAAAAGAACATATGAGGAGAAGGGGATGGATTCATTGTTCTCAATTTTGGAGGCAATCGACAATTGAAGAACGCGTCACTGTTCTCGAATACAATTCTCGCACAAAAAACACTTCAATATGGATCTATGGATTCATTTGCTTCCTTGTATTCAACATGTCTACATGGGGGAAACCAACGGCTTCTCTCAGTTTTGACAAACGTGAGAATTTTCGAAATATAGTACTAGTAATATTATTACATTTTTCATTCATTTCATTTTCAAAACACGCGAGGAGATTTGAAATAAGCATATGAAAATCAAATGAATGACATGTACGAGTAATAATTTTATGTATGAAGCAGGCACAATTAAGGTTATTTAGACTTTTCTAAAAAGTAAAATAGAAATTCAGGTTTCTGATCATTTATTTCTGAAAGTGATATAAAAGGACAATTTGCTTGAAAATGAAACTATTGAAAATTTATGAGTTAATTAGTTCATAATTTATAGCGGATTACTTCAGGTAAGCATAGGTTGCATAGCTGCACATCCTTGTATATCGTACCGGACCATCCATTCTTGGCTGGTCGGGTCCTAAGTGTCTTGGCCTTGTCCGAGCTTAACCCGGCACGTAACCAGGTATACAATAATTTCATCTTCATATGTCGTTATCAATTAGTCTAAACTACGAGTCTAATTTTATAAAATGTCTATAAAGTGAGACTTAAAATGAGACAAAAATAAGATCGAGTATCCTCACTTGGAACACAAATTTTCATTGAAGACATGTACTATCCGTCGCAAACTAAAAATAGACAATGCCCCTTCAACAATATGCATGTAAGGAGGGTAAGTGGATGACAAATGTAGCCCCCTACTTATCCTCCCGCTTATATATTCTGATAAGAGCATATCTATTTTCAACTTGTAACGGATAGTTTGTGTGTTTAGTGAAACGAATTGCACTTGGAATATTAAGGTTACCCATTACAAGTAACCATGATTGCCAAGAGCACGCACTTAAATAAAGTCATTCTTGTCACACGTGCTCTAGAAGTCAATGTCTAGTTGTCCACAAAAGAAAGATTAGACACTCGAGTTAACGGTAAAGGATGTTAACTCCTTGACATAGGAAGGTTAAAGTAAGGTTAAAGTAAGGTTAAAGTAGGATTAAAGGACTAATAATGGAGAACAAAAAGTAGTTAGTTATCAATTCCTCGCAAGTTCACACTTAGGTAATCACCCACTAATCCACTATCAATAATGTGGACTCATAACTATAGTTTTCAGATTATTGTATTTGTATAGTAAAGTTTTCTTTCTATACTAAGTTTAAAACATTTTTAACATTTTAAATATGTTTGATTAATGTGTGGGTATAATTTGACATAAAATTTCCAACTTAGAGTGAAACTATAATCTTATGATGTATGATGTTGATGATGATAAGATGATTGAGATATATTTTTTTTTTAAGTATTCTATGTGTACGAAAAGTAATTTATGGAGTGTATGCGTGCTAAGTTATTGTTAACTCAATAAGTGATACTTCGTATAATATAATTATTTATGAGTAGTTTCTTTGACAAGAACTATTTTTGCGAAAAAAATATAATAGAAGTTATAAAATAGAAATTAGAAATTACTCCATATTCCGTAAAGAGGAAATGTGTATATAGTATTACTAGTTTTAGCCCGTGCAAAATTGCACGGGATTTTTATTTGAATTTGTTTTAAAATATATTTAATTAAAATCATATGCTATCTATAGCCGAATTTAACTATAAAAATGAAAAATATTAACGATACCTTCGACAAATAAAATATTTAAATAGTAGATAAAGTTTAATAAAGTAAAGAATGTAATGTATATGAGCATGTTACAACCAATAAGATTATATTTTAATATTTTATGTGTCAAAATTAAAATCTTTTTGAACTTATATGTTTATCGTTGAGTTTCATTATAATGTATTGACTTTAAAATTTATATAACGACGCTCAAAATCTCTCTAATAAAGCTCGTAAAATGTAAATATAAGCTAAAATCTTTTATTATAAAGCTCTAATTCTATACAACTGGTACGAATTGAAATTTATCGAGAGTTGTACTTTTGAGAAGGATTATGTTTATTTTTATTGTTATATTTTTGACTTATTAAGCAGAATTTCTCTTTCTTTCATCTTTAGAATATTTTTTTTGACCATTTATTATCTATATCCTCATTTATCTGTCTTTCATCTTTTGCACATTTTTCATTATTTTTTTTACACATAATTACCGTTAGATATGTTGTAGCATAATTTCTCATTTAAGAAGGACATTAAGCTTAAAACGGGTCAAATACATACCAAATCACCTTACTTGTTTCCTAAAAAATATCAAAAGTTTTATCTTTATTATCACCATACGGTAGAATTTGACCTGTATTAAGTTTAAAATGAATAGTGACGTTGTCTTAAGCAAGACTTATTGATGTTATAGGATTGGATTTTGGAAGGGTTAAGGAGTCTTATGAACAATTTTCTAAAACAATGTATAAAAATACAAAAAAATAATAAGGGTTTTTATTTACACAAATTCTCAGTGAAGATGGGATATCAGTCTTTAATGAATACGTGCGGATCCCCTATCACAAGTAGGAAAATGGAAGGGCAAATGAGGATCCATTTAGTCCCCACTTACCCTCCAACTTGCCTTATTGTGAGAGAAGATTGAAAACGGATATGCCCCGTCTTCAATAAGACCAAATGTTTTTTTATAATGTGCCCAAGGGCCTAGGGTAAGATTAATCTTAGGCTCCTAAAAAAAGATTTATCTTAGCATAGGTTAATCCTCATTATATCACTAATTTATTCCAATTTTCCTAAATTGTCTTAATTACAATCAGGTAAGCGGGAGGCAAGTGGGAGACAACCCGGCATATCTTCACTGAAGACGGATATAGCGTATTTCATGAGAATTTATGTTAATTTTTATTGTACTCAAAAGCTCAACAATAGACTTATTTCTAGTAAATAATTACGGAGTATTAGTTGAATATAATCAATGAGATAAGAAGAAAATCTAATGAGCATAGATAACTCATAACTGATTGAGCAAATTCCTCAATTAATAAAGGGACGTGCTTTTTCACGTACGAATTTTACTCTTTCACATACAACTTTTACAAAATTACCCTTGTCATTTTATATTCCCTCACCAAATTATTTTTTTTCCTCGCTTCCCCTATCTCTCATCTCCACTGCCGTTCACCATTTTCCGGTCACCTACTCCGATCAGTCGCTGACAAACATCGCTCTCCAAGCTATTAAAAATGAATGAACAATAAACAAGTAAAAAAATTGAAATTCATTTGTTGTAGCTTCAATTGGCTAGGCAATTCATCCATTTCATTAAAAAGCAAGCTAATAATAATCATCAATATCATTATCATACAAATGTTCATCATCACTGACGTGGGAGTATTGTGCAAGAAAAAGAAGGAAAAACAACCAACAACACAGAGTCAGGGATGTTGAACTTCCGGCATCTCCCTTCCCCACCACGACACCACCACCATCCCTATCCCAGCCGACAACCAAGCTAACCACTTCAGCCTCTAGCCGTTCGCACCACCCACTCCAGTCCAGCCGTACATCCAACCGACAACCCGATGTCGGCACAAACCAATCGCATCATATTAATTAATTCACTAAAAACTAAACCCAATTATTTCAATAATATGTATTAATAATTGCTAAAAATGAAAATTAGTTTACTAGTTAGAAGAATTATAATCCATTGTCTGCCTTTTTTGATTGGATTTTAGGTAAAGTGTAAATATAAGAGTTAACTTATTGTGATTAGGAAAAAAAGGCATGATGTGGAAATTTTATGAAAAAGTGTATGTGAAAGAGTAAAATTCGTATGTGAAAAAGTAATTCCGTTAATAAAACACTCTCTCACAAATATAAAATACAAAAACATTCCCCCACCGCCTATCACTCCAGCTCTCAGCATGTACCACTTTATCTTCATCTTCTATCTTTGCCCCCTCCTACATGAGTACATGACCATCTTGTTCATAACCATCAACCAACTCAACTTTCTAATCAATACGAACCTAAACTACGAATCGTACCCATCTTTTCCTTTTTGTTTCTTTCTAGAAATCGAATGGAATGATATAAAATGGGAGATCTATCTTTGCATGTCTCAAAAGCTTTATTTTTGGTGGGTAATAAATAATAATATTTAATTTTCGATTTAATTTTACAATTTTTTGTATTTAAATTTTTACTTAGTATTTGAATTTGTTTTTTTTTTTTATGGATTCAAGATTTAACTTTTTTTTTTTGTAGTTGAAGATTAAAATAATACAACACCACCATCATGTTTAACTGTTTCTGAGGATTATTGATCTTCCTTTATTTTTTTTGTTATTATTATCAATAAAATGTAGAAGATTAAAATAATGGGCATTGGATTAATAAATCATCATTTATTTTTATTCTGCTACTGACTATAAATTTTTTTGAATTTTAATAAATTGTAATTTTTTTTACCTTTTTTTTCATACCACCATAAAAACGTTATGGAACAATTCTCATCGTTAGTTTCAAGGTAAAAAGAAAGCAGTTGAAATTGGGAGAAAAAGATAATTTATTTTGAAAAAGTTGTGTTTGATGACGTGGCTTAACCACATGCCAGTAAATGTTTGTGTTTTAAATAGTGTAGGATAGTGATGTGACTTCACCAAATTTGAGGATTTTTTTTTTCTGTTTTTTGGCAGCAAAATTTTGAGGAAATGTTGTTGCTTTAACATCTAGAAATTTTCGCATTATTTAAAAACTTAATGTGTGTTTGGCTTAACTTTGTAAAGTGTTTTTGTAACACCCCACGTTAGTTGAAGGGGTCAATTGATAAATTAAATGATTAGTGCTTAAATGAATTGAAAGTACTACTCATATCAACAAAGTGTACATTCTCTTCTGGTTATCCATGGAAAAGAACTCAAAAGTTAAGCGTGCTTTATTAAGAGTAGTCTTAGGATGAGTGACCTCATGGGAAGGTTCCCGGGATGCGCATAAGTGAGGACAAAATGCGCTGGAAAGGACCCGTGTTGGTTTGTGGGCCATGTACATAGCTTGACAAGCGACGATTCTCACACTCGATAAAATTAATTAGAGATGAAAATGATATGTTAGCTACATCCATAAGCCAGAAGAGAGGAGATTTTTATTGATATTGAAGAAATTACAGATTTCAGATTGAGAACAATATCCCTTCTACCTTGTTTGGACTAGGCGATGTGACCTTATCCTTTCTCTTTCACCTAGTGTCCCTTCTACCTCTTTTTGCGACTCTATCTCTGCCCAAGCCTCGTCTTGTTTGGCCGCTATTAATCGTGCTTCTCCCCCCACCCGCCTCTTTTTGTCTGACACACTACATGTTGCTACTCGCGTAGATCGGCTAATGGAGTTGCATATGCAATTGCAAAGTAGTCCTTTGATGATGCTAATAATTGTGAAGGTAGTTTCGATTGGAACATTGCCCCGCCTTTTACTTTGTTCTTCGTTCGCGTGTGAACGATTAAAGTGTTGGCTACCAGCCTACCACGCCTCTATCCCCCCCCCCCCTCCCTCGTGATGTTCTTGAACTTTCTTCTTGTTTGATTTATTTTATGTCCCTTTTAGCAAAAAAAAAAAAAGATTCATAACAATATGACATGTATAACTGTTAGGGTGAGGTTTAGAGAGTTTACATAGTACTCTCTAAGACCTAATACATAATGACCTAGCTAGTAAGACCAAAGACACAGCCCTAGCTCAAACAAATAACATATATTCTTGTTTAGGTTTCGTGGGTTTTTAATTTCACCTTTGGATTCCTAGCCCAAATAGATAACAGACCCTGTCATAATTGTTATTAAAACGGCGACTAACAGATTAAAGGCACAACCCCAACAAAAAAAACATTGTGTACCACTCTACCCACCATTATTACTAGAGAATCGATGGCGGCAGTGCAGCACTTAGATCAAATCCAACATCATTGGTGTCTCATTGATGAAAAGTTGATTACTATCTTAAGAAATTTCTCAACAAAGTGTACTAGAGTGGACCAATTCTTACATATAATACATACGGAGTATACTTGGTATTTAAGACTGAAAGGTGTTAATTGTTCATATATGCATCTTCAACTTTGTTCCTTTCTATAAGGGTTTCCTATCACAGTTTCATATTAGTACATTACCCCTTTTGGTACGGCTTGGGTCACCCATCCTTAATTCCCAATTCTCGTCCTCAAAATAAAAAATAAAAAATGGACATGGTCCTCGGACACGAATTCTACTCTCATCGTCTCATTATTTGTCAAAAGATCTTAAAATGATAAATGATCCAGTACTTGTAGTTATAAGACCGACCTATATAGATGAGATATATGACTTTATTCGAAGCTTTTCCTTAATAATTATCGTTAAAAGAGTGTTAACACTTCTTATGTGTCTAATTAGTACATAAACCTTGTTTAATTATGGATTTGGCTAGTTATAGTAACACAATTATTATTACGTTATTCACCTAGTTTTTGTTTTTCTTAATTTAAAATTATTACGGAGTACTATTTGCTCTGTCCTAATAATTTGTTTAACTTTGATTAAAATACCTATGCTAATAAAAAATAAAAAATGTAAGTAAATTAAATGAATGGGCAAATGGAGTAGTAGTTTGAGTGTACGAACTTCTCAAAAAATGTCTCTATGATAGAATTGAAGAATTCATCAAGCCTTAATTTAAGATTTCAAAGTGAGTTTCAAAATGATAGAAAAAAACAAACAAATTAAAATCTAAAGCTAAAGATGGAAAATTTGCAAGGAGCGTTCGTTATTAATTCATACTCGATATCATATCATTTGAAACATCGATCTTTATTAATGTTGTTGTTATGAACCCGCCTTTACCATTAAAAATGTATATAAAAACCTTGATAAGTATATACTAAAAATAACTGTCAACTGAAAAAGAAAATGCATGCAATTTTACTCGTACAAATTAATAAAAAGAAATTAAAAGTACATCACTATAAGTCTATTAATACCTCTATTATCTAACCTGCAATCAAACGAACCCTTATATAAAATATCCATCTGAATCAATAGCGCTGGCAATTTTTTTTTTCCAAAATTTTATATCAGTAACTCTTCATTGTGACGGGTATATCCGTAACAAGCTTGAAACGGGTCAAATAACTATCACATAACTAGCTAGATAAGACAAGCATAGGGAATCACAAATAACTTGTCTTTACCTACCTATATGTGAGTAATATTTGATCCGTTACAAGCTTGTGACGGATATCCCCGTCACAAATGAGAATATGCGATTTTATATTTTGCTCATTATTCAAGGAAAATACATAATCATTGCCACCCTAGTTCCTCCCATATATCGTCAAAAGACTCAAGACTTTCAGTCATTTCAATGTCACAAACATGGCTGTTTCCTTCAATAGTAGCACCTCCTGAGTTAAAGCTATCATCAGATGAACTACTTTTCTGTGTTACCAAAATGGTAGGGGCATTCATGTAATTTTGTGTCCCACTTCCTTGGCCATCTTCAATTTGTTGAATATTATTCTCTAAAGTTATAGTATTGTTGTCTTGTGGTGCATGAACGTTGTTGTTTAGTAATGTTGTCGTTGTCGTTGTTGTCATCGTCGTTGTTCCTGGTGGTCGTCGGTCGAATGCTCGAGCGCAACCTGAGGTTACGTAGACTCTGCATACACTCAGCTCATGCCTCAACTGCAACAAATTAAACTATCTATTAATCTTATGTTAATGACCATCTAAAGTCATAAAACTTGTTTATCTCTTGTTTTGACTTTTATAATCTGATGAAAATACCCTACATGACAAACATATAACTAGGGTACTAACTTTTTTATAATTAGCATTTTTATAACTTTTTTTTTAACATGTGACCTAACTGCGTAATGGCACATGTTAATAAACTAATTAGATAAAAAAATTGAGAATATTTCGCTAATTATGGTGAATATGAAGTTGTACATTAATTTTTCAGATATGTATATTCTCAACAATATTTCTCTAATTAACTTATTGTTTCAAAAACCTTTTTTTTTTCTTTTAAGATCACGTTTTTTTTTATTGTTTGAAGTACAAGCTATTTTAATCAAACATCCTTTACTTTTGTTTGTTAATTGGTTGGATGATTGAAAAATCCAAATTTAGAAAAATATTTGAAATTCACCACGATAGATACACTATATGACAGCTGATTTAGATGTTATCAATAATGACCCTTCTATACACATAATTCTTTTATTTTCAAAATCGATTTTCCTAACAATACTCCTTAGGCAACCTATATAAAGAAAGATTAACAACGATATTCAATTAATGCGGTAAAACTAAGTTGATAATTCAATTTCTCATAATACCGCGTGTATTCTTGTGAATATTTATTTATCTGGATTTTTTAATGTGTGCCCTAACACAAATAGAATTATACCTTTAGTTGTATAATAGCATTGTACTGTACAACCAATGTATATCTAATACTTATGTGTATTTTTTCTGAGCTGGCTTAAAGTTTGGTTTTTTGAATGCGGTCATAAACTTTACAATAAAACTCTTAATCTTTACAACATAACTCGAAAATTTCATTGTACAACTCATAAACTACACCGCCCGTTGTACTGGTTGTACATAAAGACTATGAATTGGTGCCCTAACGACACAATATGGCAGTACAATATTAAGACGTAGTACATAAGTACGTACCTTTGGAACAATAGAGCCAGATGATGACGAAGCATTAGAGTTAAAATTGTTGTCTTCTTGAATAATGGCCTTATATTCATTCATCTTCCACTTAGTTTTTCTACCACTAGGAGCTTTACCCTTATAAAACACCATGGTTTTCTTAACACCAATGGCTTTATTATTGGATGAGTACACGACGCTAGGTGAACCGGTGGCCTTCCAATACCCGGTTTTGGTGGTTCGAGTTGGCCTCCCTCCTCTCGCTTCTCGCTCTTGTTGTGGCATGAAAAAGAACCATTGCTCTCTTTCCTTGTGACTTAACTTGCTTGCTTGTTCTAATCATGAATCATAATTAGAAAATAACTAATTAGTTGTTAATAAATTAAGATATGTGTAATTTTGTTCACTATGGAAAATAAGCCATTTAAATGCAATGCATTACATATTACAAAAACATATTGATTAACTCATGTTAAAATACAACGTTGAATTTGATGTTGATGTTGTTTTAATCCGCCCAAGAGGCCTGAAATTTAGTGGTATAAACTTGGGTGAAAATTCCAGGGCTCCTTGACGAACAATTTTGTGGAAGTTATTTATGACGTGAAATTGGTACGAGTATATGTTTTATAAATTAGCGAATCACTAGTTTGGCACCTCCCTCGTCGACTTTATGAAAATGCCATTATTTGTACTTTGCTAGAATAAAAAAATGAAGCTTGTTACATTAATCTTGTCTTATTTTTTAAACTCAAAACTTACTTTTTTTTTGCACCTATCTTATTTATTAGGACACAAATTTTTAGTACATGATATTCGGATTTTCTTATGTATGCCCTAAGGAATATACATGGGAAAAAGATTATCGTGATTATCTCATTGAAAATGGTTACTGTACGTATACTTGTATATATATATATAAACCTGGAAGTTGGGATGGCTCGAAGTTGTAAATGTTGATGGAGGGGATAACTCGATCAACTTCGGGTTTATGAGAATTGAGTTTGTTGTGGAGGTAGAAGGAAATGAGCTCTTCCTCCGTCGGGTAGAACCGATAACCAGGTGGAAGTTGCTCCATTTTTACAAGAACAAGTTAGTTTTATTTATTTATTAAGTTTTACAACTTCTTACTATTATCCTAGCTTGCTTGCTAGTTAGTTAATAATATAAGTTAAATGTTAAATTTCTGATGTAAGTAAGTAAGTAAGTATTAGTTGTTCAAATTGTATGATATATATACAATGTTTAATTGGGTAATAAATATGAAAAGTGTGGATAACTATGCAATGATAATAAGTAGAAGACGAAGATATGTGGCTTGAAACTTCCACGCGGTTGTATGAAGTAGAAAAGGAGTGGGTGTTGCCTATTGTCCTAACATCTTCAAATTAACAAGTTTCTTTGAACTAGTCAGCTCTCTAATTTATTTCTTATATATTTGTGGTTAGGGGGTGTGGATTATCCGGCCCGGACCGAAAAATTCGGACCTGAATCGAGCGGACCCGAATCGGAGTTAGAAACTTCGGTCCCGTCTCTGGTCCAAGGTTTTCAAGGATTCCGGCTTTTGGTCCGGACAAGGTTTTTGCTGACCGAATTGAACCAAATGGCTGAAATTAGTATTTTAATTTTTTTTTATCAATTGTTGAAAACACCATTATATGTTCCACTCCTTATTAATTAACACCTTATCTAAACTTTTTTAAACATTAATACTTTAGACCGCCACTCCAATAAAAAAACGTGGTACCTTAAGAGAATTCAGACGAAAAAAACGTGATTATTCATTTTATCCCTGACTTTATATACTCGATTACAACACTCACAAGACTTGTGCCTCTCCTATTATTTATGAATCTCCAAACTAGCTTCCAAAGCTTTTGAATTATCAACACTCATGCATGTACCTCTCTCATTAATTGGATTGATCATCTACAACAATAGAAGTTCATGTTGCTTTTTTATTAAAGAATCAATCAAGATTAATGTTAAGTAATTATCTTTTCTCTCATCTATTAATTGACATTTTTCTGAAAAGTACGAAATTCAGAAATATCCCCTAAATTTATGAACCTATTTACTCTGTTGACAAATATTTAACTTTACAAAAATAAAAATAAAAATAAAATTAACAGAAACAAAATTGATATACATGTAAATAATGGAAGAAACATAATTAGCTTAAGGAGAAAAAAGAATTGAACGTTAAGAAGATAGATAATTAGTGAAAATGGTGAGAGATTGATATAAAATGATTTGTACTTATAAGAGTAAAGGGAAGAGGCTGAACATAACATCGGTGTATAATAAGGATAAAATATGGACTTTGGAGGGAAATTTAAAAAGTAAACGGAATATGTGACTTTTTTTTTGCCTGAATTCACTTAAGGTACCAATTTTTGATCGAAGTATCATTTGAGCAAAGTATCAATGTACAGCCCGTCTCGCTGAAGACGAACAATATCTGTGATAAGCTTAATACGGATAGTACCCCTCTCACAATATGCAAGTGAGAGGCTCCATTTGCCCTACCCATTTGCCCTACCCATTTGCATATTGTGAGAGTGACACTACTCGTCTTCAACTTTTGACGGATAGTGCACGTTTTCAATGAGAATTTGTGATCAATGTAAGGTATTACTTTTTAAAAAAGTATTCATAAGATGTAAAATTTTAATTTAAAAAGTGGAATATATAAGGTTGTTTTCAACTTATTTTCTTAGATTAGTCTATATAAATTCTTTTGTAAATGTTAGTTAAATTGGTTAATTTTTTGTTATGGGACTTATATTTATTCATTTTTATAGATATAACATTAATATTTGCTTTATAAAGTTAATATAACTAAGCGGTTAATGCGAGTCGTGACAAATTCATGTCCGGTCTTGGACCATAATTTTCTGGTTCGATCTCTGGTCCAAGGTAATTTGACATTCCAGTTTCATTCCGGTTTCGATCCAGGTCGACCCCATGTACAACCCTATTTGTGTTTAGTCACATGCGACTTGAAAATTAATCTACTACTTTGTTGTGTTGTATTTATTTTGTACGACGTACTCAATTAAAAAACTATTGTACGAGTTCAACTTATATGACTTAGATAAAACGTATATCACTAAATCTCGTACACAATTTTATTATATCCTGCACACTTTACATGTTTTTTTTCTTCTAACATCGCCCTTAATTTTTTTTTTTTAAAATAAATTTATAAGATGGTTATTAAGACCCTATAGTTTAGCTCCTACAAGTTAAGTTCAGTTCTTGTATATTTTGTTCATAAATGTTAAGATCCTATAAATTCGATTATGAAAAGTTCATAATATTTAAGTCCGAAAAAAGTTCACAAAGATTACTATAGTGTATTATTTAGGACACAGTAAGTCGTGCTTAAGACGATTACTATCCGTCTTAAGCTTAAGACGGACAACCATATAGTCATGTTCTTTTAAACTTACCGTCACTCACCTCTATTTAAGTACAGTTAAGAAAAGTTCAGATCATATAAGTTCAGTTATGATCCTACAAATTGTGTTGGAAAGGACCGTGTTGAACTGTGGTTCATGTACAAAGCCTGGCCCAAACCATCGGCCGAGAGCGGTCACTCACGGTAGCTCGTCAGGCTGTGTACATGGCCCACAAATCAAAACATGAGTTTTTTTCGACGCATTTTATCTTCACTCATGCGCATCCCAGAAACCTCCCAAAAGCTCACCCATCCTAAGACTAATCCTTACCAAGCATGCTCAACTTTGGAGTTCTTTTGCATAGATAACAAAAAAAAGTGTACTTTGGTGATATGAGTACTACTTTCAATTTTTTTAAACACTAATCATTTAAGCATATCAATAGATCTCTTAAGGGCACCCCATCCAAATAACATCTTCGGTTCGCATGGAGTATTACACACCCCCACTTTGGAGAACGCAACGTCCTCGTTGCGCCTGACAATATCTGACCCCGGCCAAGCCCAAAAGCCTCCCACACTAGGTACGTGGATGACTCAGGTACTCCTGACCACATGCTCATCATAGGGTCACATGGTTGCTCTGAGACCACTTGTAAGTTGTAACACCTCGATCCAAAAACTGGGTCGGGAGCAGTTACTCACCATAGCTCGTCATGTAATACTCCATACATGGGGTGTCCTCTGAAAAGATATAATTATTGATAGGCTTAATTAATGACTATTGCTTAATAATAACAGAAACTCCACTCAAATTATGTCAACACCCTTGGTCAATTAGAAGCAATATTATATTTTAAGTTAAAAATAAGTTAGTTAACTTGAGAAATATATATTTTTTTTATTTGAGAAATATGATGATGGAAGAGTTTGATATAACCTGCATCATACAAAAAGTACAAGGAAACAATTTTCGCCTTTTCCAACGATTAACAATGTGAAAATGTAAGAATTTGGACTTGGATAAAATAGTCGTGTGAAAATATAAGAATTTGGACTTTGGATATAATAGTAAGTTGATGAATAATTTTTGTTGTGTGGAAATGTAAGAGTTTGTTAATGATGACGCTCGTGTTGCCCTCACTAACGCAAGGTGTTACGTTGTTTGTGTACTTAGACCCGTGTAAGGAACTAGTTTTAAACCCGTGTAAAAAATATACGGGTTCGCTAATACTATTTTGAAAGAAAATTAAAAATAATATTTTTATTATTTTAGTAATTCTAAAATATTATATTTTTTACTTTTTTTCCTACGAAAAATTTATACTATCTAATAATCAAATGTTAAAAACTTTTAGAAGTTGAAAAATAGATCTAATAATTTCATTACTTGGTAATTTCTTAAATTAAAGCTATTAAAGCTATAGTTATCTAATGACTGCTGTTATGTTACATTTGATTGAATTTATTTTAAAAATATATATATATATTTTTCAATCCATGTAAATTCATAAGTTTTCGAATATTTAAAGCTACTATGTTAAATTTTAAAAAAAATTCATGAAAAAATTAAAATTTCATAGTTAAAATTTCTTATGAAATGCTTTTAATTAAACTTGAAATAAAATGTTTCATAAGTAGTGGGTGGGGTAGTGGGGTAATAGCTTTGTTTTTAATCATAAAAGTAAGGAACCGATCAAATGTATTTAAATGTTTTCCCTTTTATAAAAAATAATTTGTTATTTAGATGAGCGTACTATATAGAGGGTGATGATCGAACCCCAACTTTATTGCTGGGTTAAGAAATCCTTTACTGCTTGACCTAACTATTGATGAGTTATTGTAAAAGGAATGAATTTTATCAAAATTAATATTGTTGTACTACAAAAGCTTCAAGTAAATTATTTTAACTCCATTTCAAGAATTACATGAGCATTGATCTTTCAAGCCAAACATCAAGTCGCTAAGGTCTTGTTTTTTTAGGCTTTTAGAGTAGATATGACAAAATTGAAGTAAATAAGTACCCACTCAAACTTATAGGCTTATATAACTGTATACGTATATTATACTACTTTATAATTATATTAATTTCCCGTCATACTAAATTCATACTCATCATATATTTAATGTTATATACTCATCATGATTATATATATAACATTAATAATATAATTATATTAATTGCTCATCGTACTAATATTGAAGGAGTTATAAAAGTAAAATTGTTTTAATAATATATTTTATTATTATATGATAAAAATTATATTAAATTTATTTTAAATCATTTTTAGATTTAAAATATTAAAATAATCAATTTTCTATTTATCATTTTAAATATGATATAAAAATATTAAAAAATTAATAATATTCTTGATTTATCTTTGATACAATGGGTCGAACGTATCTAATCGGGTTACAACTTTAAATTAACAAGTCATTTTATATTTGGGTCAAGATTTTTACATATCTTTGGCGAACCTTAAAAAGTGTTATAAAAACAAGAATTGAAGTCAAAGAGTAATTATGTTTTTTTTTTGGGTACAAAGTCAAAGAGTAATTATGTAAAGCCCTTGTTTTACCTGATTTGAAAATCGAAGGACTTTAGTTGTCCAAGATAATACTTGAAAATCACTCATCCAGTATATCTAACTCTCACACTTGAATTGTATTTTTAGGTCAATTTTAACCCATTCAACTATTTGTGATTCAGTAAATATTACAATTTACATATCCGTTAAATCACATTCGAACAGTTTCGAATGCATCAAGCCAAAGTCGGGTAGCAAAATCTGATTTTTTTGGTTTAAATCAAAGGAAACGTGGATTTGAACCTATGACCTATTGTCCACAAACACCTCCGCTATAAATTTGTAAAATTGTAAGCACTCGCATAGCAGCGTAGTTGATCAAGTCCGAAATAAATTGTCACCCCGTATACGGAGTATCTTATATAGGCCCTCTCTTCACATGTGGTTATTATCAAATTAAGAAAAAGAATAACACAAATACAGAAAGAAACAAAATTGAAATTACTATGATGATATAATCTAAAATAAGTAAACGTTAATTAAAAAGAAGTCAGTTTCAAATCTTCAATGGATTTTGTTACTTTGTGTAGAAACATGTAAAGACAGGAGTCAAGCAAAGTCATGCTCACCTTGAAAGAGACAGAAGTTGCTTGACAATTTCTGCTTAATTTTGGTCCCTAACGTTAGAGAAAAGTAAGGACCAATGTATGTTTTTTTGTCTTTTTAACTCTTGTACGCGGTGTGAACGAGTAAAACCTTCGGAAAAGTAGTCAAAAATTTTTATCATTTGGTGTCTTTTGAAATGATCACATCCGATCCGTTTTAATTGTAAAACGACCCAAATATTCCGCAAATAGCTAGACGAGACAAGAGATTGTCATTTCTTAAGCATTCTGTTTTTTGTCTATTCAACTATTTGACACATTTTATTGTTTATTAAGACGGATATGTCCATCTTAAATAAAAATTCCTTTTTTTCCCACTCACACTCATTCTGGTAAGTGGTTGATTGATACGGGTTGCTCTTTTCATGTTACTGGCAATTTTACCCTTTTGGTCGATGTGAAACATATATCGACTCGTCTTGTGGGCCTCCCTGATGGCTCGACTGCTCATGCATCTCAAGTGGGCCGTGTATATGTGACACCCAACATAAGTCTGGACTCTGTTTTATATGTGCCACAATTGCAGTGTAATTTAATTTCCGCATCTCAATTATGCGATTCTATGAACTGCGAATTTATAACCAATGCTCATCTTTGTATTATTCAGGACCGGGATACGAAGGAGACGATTGGCATGGGTAAGAGGCTAGATGGACTATATTATTTGAATGAAGAAAATGAAGCAATTAATAAGATAACTACTGAGGCGTCTTTGAAGCTTTGGCATAATAGATTGGGTCACCCGTCTGAGCATGTGGTGAAAATGCTACCTTTCTTACGTACTAGCAAACAAACTTTGTCAAAACCGTGTGAGGTTTGTCATCAAGCTAAACACATTCGTAGCAGTTTTTCTTTGAGCAATAATAAAAGTTTGAGTGCGTTTGAATTAGTCCACTGTGATTTGTGGGGACCATATGTCGTTCCGTCTTTTTCAGGTGCACGGTATTTTTTGACTCTTGTTGATGACTACTCGAGGGGGGTGTGGGTCTACTTGTTGAATGCAAAAACAGAAGCCTACAATAAATTTTTACTATTCATTGCTATGATCAAAAGACAACTTTTCGCTGAGATTAAAACTGTGAGAAGTGATAATGGGACCGAATTTAACACATTAAAATCATACTTTGCTGAAAATGGGAAATTATTCCAATCTTCGTGTGTGGGTACCCCTCAGCAAAATGGGCGGGTAGACCGGAAACATCAACATATTTTAAATGTCGCCCGTGCCTTACGGTTTCAGGCAGGGCTACCCATTCAATTTTGGGGGGAGTGTGTTTTAGCGGCTGCTTTTGTTATCAACCGTACACCATCTCGGGTAATAGACGGTCTCACACCCTACGAAGTCTTATGTGGAAAATCTCCCAACTATGAGGTATTGCGGGTTTTTGGGTCACTTTGCTTTGCCCATAACCAATGCTCCAAAAATGACAAATTTGCGAGTAGGAGTAGAAAATGTGCTTTTATGGGCTACCCGGCTGGAAAAAAGGGGTGGTACTTATATGACCTTGAAAGACGGGAATTTTTTGTGTCCAGGGACGTGAAATTTTATGAAACACATTTCCCTTTTCTTCCTGATGCTGGTCACATAATGGGTTCCCCTACTGAACCACCCTCTACTGGTTCGGCCAGTCCACATGATTCTGTCATTACTTGGGACGATGCTCCAATAGAAAATGTTGCTGACACTCGCCCAACGGTTTTAACCGAGGGGCCCACTGACATGCCTGATCCGTCCAGTCCCTCGGATATGGCAGAAACATCGACCCTTCCTGCCTTGGGTCGCGGTCATCGTACCAAGTTCCCCTCCAAGTCTCTTCAAGACTATGTGGTTGAATTTTCGGATGAAGAAAGCGAGGATAATAGTCCATCTACCGCCTCCAATCTCCATGTGCAATCGTCTACTTCAGGTACTCCCTATCCGTTAGCTTATTTTCTTTCGTGTCAAAAATTTTCGCCTCACTATCGTTCGTATTTGGCAGCCTTGATGACTCAAGTTGAACCACGGTCCTTTAAAGAAGCGGTTCAACATGAAGGATGGCGCCAAGCCATGCAGGCCGAAATACAGGCACTCATTGCCAATGATACATGGATCATGACCTCACTCCCTCCTGGTAAGAAGGCCCTTGGGAGCAAGTGGCTGTATAAAATCAAATATAAGTCTGATTCCACTGTTGAACGATTAAAGGCGCGGTTAGTCGTGTTCGGGAATCACCAAACCGAGGGGGTAGATTACGATGAGACTTTTGCTCCTGTGGCCAAAATGACAACAGTTCGCACTTTCCTTTCTGTTGCGTCAGCAAAGAATTGGTACCTTCATCAAATGGATGTCCATAATGCCTTTCTCCATGGTGACTTGGACGAAGAAGTATATATGCGGCTACCTCCGGGGTTCAAATCCTCGTCTCCTGGTCAAGTCTGTCGGTTAAAGAAATCACTTTATGGCCTCAAGCAAGCTCCTCGTTGTTGGTTTGCGAAACTTGGGCAAGCACTGAAGCGGTATGGTTTTACTCAATGTTATTACGACTACTCTTTGTTCACTTTTGTTCGTAACTCTGTTCGTTTGAACGTATTGGTCTACGTTGATGACCTTATTGTCTCCGGAAATGATATGCCTGCCCTTGTTGATTTTATTTAAAGCTTATTTACATAAATGCTTCCATATGAAAGACTTGGGTGATTTGAAGTATTTCTTAGGCCTTGAGGTGGCCCGTAACGCTGATGGCATTTTCTTATGTCAGCGAAAATACACTTTAGACATAATCTCGGAGGTTGCCCTTCTTGGGTGTAAACCGGCTCCCACGCCCCTAGAACAACACCATCGGCTTGGTAGCTCTGACAGTCCGTCTTTGATTAATCCAGAGCCTTATAGGCGCCTTGTGGGTCGATTGGTATATCTGGCTGTTACACGACCCGACCTATCTTATGCTGTTCACATGCTTTCTCAGTTTATGAGTACACCACAGCAAGATCATTGGAATGCCGCGCTACGTACCGTTCGCTACTTGAAGGGTACGCCTGGGCAGGGTATCCTCTTACCTTCTCGGTCCAATTTGCAATTCTCAGGTTGGTGTGATTCTGACTGGGCGACATGCCCAGTCTCTCGACGGTCCGTCACCGGCTGGATCGTTTTCTTGGGCTCGTCCCCCGTCTCCTGGAAAACTAAGAAACAACCAACGGTTTCCCTTTCATCTGCCGAAGCCGAGTACCGTGCCCTTCGCGCCCTTACGGGTAAAATTACTTGGCTCCGTGGTTTGTTACATGATTTGGGGGTGCCTCATTCTTCGCCTGTCTCGGTGTTTAGTGACAGCAAATCTGCCCTCCATATTGCTCAGAATCCGGTGTTTCATGAACGTACTAAACATATAGAGATCGATTGTCATTATGTTCGCGATGCCATTCAATCTGGACTTATTTCTCCTTCGTTTGTATCTACTAAAGTCCAAATGGCGGATGTTCTTACGAAAGCGCTGGGTGTTTCTCAATTTGTTTCGTTAGTCAGCAAGTTGGGCATATTGAATCCTTATGCTCCAACTTGAGGGAGGGTAATGGAGTTAGATATTATTATGCAAGTCATTTATGTAAGTTATTTATACTGTAGATGGAAACTCAAGAGTCGTGTGTCTTGAGTCGATGTATCGGAACCTTAAGAGTCGGATTGTGTAATTATATATAGGCCTTGACAAAAGCTAATAAGACGAAAGGGGAAAAATACAATCTACTATCCTTTCTAACAACTTCTGGTTGGGAAATTAATATGTCAAAGTCGGAAATTAATTTTATTCCGAGTACTATGATGGAAGATCGGATGCAGGTAGAAGCAAGTAAGCAACTTTAAGCGCAATGGTGGAGCTAGGGAGAGGTGGGCTAGCAGGGACGCTCCCTCCCGGCGGATGAGATTTTCGAAAATTATAGTTTAACTTTAGAAAAATTAAACGCAAAACCCGAGACTATGCTGAGGAAATGTTTGGGAATGACAGCCATGATTGGAAGGACCAAGTTAGTGTAGACAATATAGTCCTTTATGGAAATAATTATATACGAAACATATCATCAAAGACAAGAGAGAACACGCTGCGACCCGTCTTCTGCATTTTGAGAGCTTCAATGACTTGTGAGCAATCGGATTCCATAACCACGGCATTGTCCTTGTCATGTTTGTAGTTGTGTGCCTGCTAGAGGACAATCAAGAGTTTGACTTGGGGGAGTTTGATGTGTCTAATAGTTATATACTTTTTCTCCTCTTTATTAGTTCTATTTCATGTTAATTATTCACTCTTATAGTGTTTTGATGAGCTAATTCTTTCTTTGGAAATATTTTTCTGCATGTTTTAATGTCATTTGTAGTATTTGAAGCGGTTTTGGGTCGTTTCTACGTCAGATTCCTGGACTTACCGAAATCTTGAGAAGTCTAATTCCAGCAAGCCACGAAATAATGCAGAATTACAATTTTTGATCCTGCAAGAAAAGAACTAACAAACCAAGGATTGAGGACGACATCACGAAGTAATATTAATAACACAAATTCTTGTTTACAACCGTTGTAAATTGGAATAATTTACGACGAGAGTGTAAAACCATCCAAACCAAACACTTTTTCCGGGGGTGATGGGGTGATTAACCCCTCGTTATAATTTACAACGGTTATAAGCAAGACTAATTGAATAATAATAATGGGAGTTTGCCACTGAGAAATATTATGTGGGATGAATAAGACAAAAGCATAATTCTTAGGGAGAAGTAAAGATTTGTCTTACATACCCATATAAATTGACATTTCATCCGTTTTATTATTAAGATAGATAGTTCCTCTACAGGAATAAGAGTTTTTAATAGATGTACCTCAAGCCAAGTTATCAACTTATCACCTTTTGTGGCCTTTAAATTTTTTGAGAGTTTCACATACATCTCCAAATCCTCCATAGTAAAACCCCACAAAAGCAATAGCAAATTTAGCAATGAGTACAATGAGCCTTTGCTCACTAAATCCAGCACAAACAAGCATGTCCAACTTCATCTCTAATCATCCACACCTAACATTGCTAGAAACCAAGTGTAACACCATACAAGATCTTAAGAAAATTCATGCACACCTTATAAAAACAGGTTTATCTAAACACCCTATAGCAATTAGCCGCGTTCTCGCCTTTTCGGCCACCACTGACATTAGATATGCTCATTCAATCTTCACTTGTATTGATAATCCCAACCTTTTTATGTGGAATACCATTATACGAGGTTTCTGTCAAAGTTCGGCCCCACTTACCGCCATTTTGCTTTTTATCGACATGTTAACTAGTTCGGGATTGGAGCCTCAAAGGCTTACTTACCCTTCTTTGTTCAAAGCTTATGCTAATCTAGGCATTCCACAATGTGGAGCTCAACTTCATGCAAGAGTTATAAAGTTGGGACTTCATTGTGACAATTTCATCAGAAATACTATCATTCATATGTATGCTAATAATGGGTTTTTGAGGGAAGCATTTACGGTATTTGATGAAGACGAAAATGTCGACGTTGTGGCTTGGAATTCAATGATTATGGGCCTTGCTAAGTGTAGGGAAATTGATGAAGCTAGGAGGTTGTTTGATAAGATGGGGGCTATTAAAAACGCGATTTCGTGGAACAGTATGATAAGTGGGTGTGTAAGAAATGACAGGTTTGTCGAAGCTATCAACCTTTTTGAGAGAATGCAGGAGAATGGGTTTAAAGCGAGCGAGTTTACGATGGTGAGTATGTTGAATGCTTCTGCAAACTTGGGCTCCCTAGAGAACGGGGAATTGGTACTTAATCATATGTGTGGGAACGGGTTTGAAATGAATGTCATTGTAGTTACTGCAATCGTCGACATGTATTGCAAATGTGGTGCAATCGACAAGGCAATTCAGTTTTTCGAGAGGAGTCCAATTAAGGGTTTATCGACTTGGAATTCTATGATTCTTGGGTTAGCAAACAACGGGCGTGAAGATGTCGCGATTCAATTCTTTTCGGAGCTTGTTTCATTGGGTATGAAATCAGATGATGTTACATTTCTCGGAGTTCTAACAGCCTGTAGTTACAAAGGGGATGTCGATAAAGCAAGAGACTACTTTCTGCTAATGACTCAGGAGTACAAAATTAAGCCATCAATTAAGCATTATAATTGCATGGTTAGTATTTTAGGCCAAGCGGGATTGTTAATCGAGGCAAAGCAGCTGATCAGAGAATTGCCAGTTAAAGCGGATGCTATTATATGGGGCTCTTTACTCTCGGCTTGTAGAAAGCATGGAAATGTCGAAATGGGAATTTGGGCTTCAAAGCATATTAACGAGATTGATCCTAACGACACTGGAGCTTATATACTTATGTCTAATGTTTATTCGGCCTCTGGTGAGTTTCAGAATGCCATCAAACAGCGAATTTCTATGAAGGAGAGACGGGTCGTTAAGGAGATAGGAGGCAGTTCAATTCAAATCAATGGGGTCGTTCAAGAGTTTGTTTCCGGTGGAATGCTGAATCCTGAGATGAATGACCTAATGTTTCTGGTACATTCAAACTATGAAGACGAGAAACTGGTAAGTGAAGAGCTGTAAATGTTGGGAAATAAACTGATATTCAACCCAGCAAAAACATCATAACCTTAAATTCCAAACCAATTCGGAGACGGCCAAAATGAGTCATCACTTGAGTTTCTGAACTGAATGTAGCTGTTTATTTTATTTGTCAGACTTTTAGTTGAATTACAGTTTCTGAACCTGCAGAAAAAACTAACAAACCAAGAATTGAGGACAAAGTAAAAGAAAAAATCCCAACCCGAAAACTGATAGTCAGAATTATATTGCTGACAGTCTCAGAAAATGGCATCCTAATCAGAGCATCGAGATGACTTCAAGTAGAAGACGGTAATCCAAAATTGACAATAATCTCTTGAGACGCATAAACAGGTAGTTTTCTCAGTTATCAAACATTCCTGGAAGACTCTTGCCCAACACTTCGCCTGAACAAAAGAGTGATTATATAACAGTCAGTCAGGAAAGTAGTGTGCCAGTGCAGCATCCGTCTACCCACCCCATTACACCACTCGACCACATTCAGATTTCAGAAGTATGAAACAATATATCGTTGTAAAGCATGTTTAACTGTTTAATTCAACATATTTAATCTGCCATATGCTGATAACTTACTGTAGCCAAACTGAGCTCATGGATCCAAGCATCCAACTGCCTTGGAACATTGAGTCAAGCGCTCTTATAATAACGTATACCTTTGTGATTCATTAACGAGCAATTATCATTGTAAAACACTAAAAGTAACAAAAAATTAAAGTCCAGGTACGCTTTTCACCCGAGCTTTAAGTCTGTAACCATGCATAGCTCGGCTCCTGTATAACTCTTTTCACCTCTTTGGACTTGACAATTCGGTGATATTCATTCAGCCATGCATTAATGCATAGCTCTTAAAATTTACTCCTATAGCGTGGTAATGAGGAGTCCGACATATGCAGCTCTAATAACTTGAGTAGAAATCGCAAATAATGAAATAGAATACAGAGTCGTGATTCGTGAACCAAAGGTACTCCCTCGGTTGCAACAAATATTTACATGGCTTATATAATTGAGCTAGAGTATCCACACTTATTCCTTATAATACAAAACATGAAATGTAAATTACCAGAGTAGACAAGCATAATTTCATAAACGGTAATGTGTGAACTATATGTAGAGACAGACGTAGAAATACTGGGAGTTCGCCACTGAGCAATGATCCTCCTAAGTAAACGGAGCAGAAGCTGGTATATTGTATCGTCGGAAACATATATGTTACTCGTTTAATGTTGTGTCTCATTTACTTGTTCTTCTTCCACAGTCAGATTTCCTTCCAGCTTCGAGTTTTCCTTTCTAGGGATAGGGATTGTATCTACTTCTTTTCTGTTGTCAGAATGTTGGCGATAGTATCTCAATACAACTAAGGAAATAAAAGCTGCAGGAAATGAACAAAGACAGGATGAGTGTGGATAATCAAGGAACCAAATCTGCATACATAGGTGATGTCGAGGCACTAAGGTAACGTATTTAGTCCGTTTGTCTAACTCATTTGTTTATATTCCATTTTAGTTCATCTCAGTCAAGTTTTTAGAATCGCTATTTAGGTAAACATGACAGAATTTGGGATAAAGAACATAGTCGTCGACCATTATCAAAACGTTGGATTCAGTCAGACGACATCACTAGAAGCAAAGCTATAAAGCCTTACCTGCAAACACCCGTGTTTTTAAGCAGGATAAATTCCAAAAGACGGTGGCAGCTGATGCAGCGACTATCTTCTTGTGGTAACAAGCTCTCCATGCTTCCACAATTTTTGACTTGTATTGATCAACTATTTAATCCAACAAAATTTTGTCATTTCCGACACAACACACACAATTCCAAAACCATTCAACCTAAATATTCACTTTATAAATTTGTATACCTTTACTGTCTATCAGAGCAGCATATGATGAGTACAGTTTTGGGGCAGTAAAGCTGGTAAAAAACCCTGATCATTTGTAAAAACATAACCATTTAGTAATTACGCACCATGTCGAAACATACAAAGGCTGTTTCCAATCATGTATTTCAGACTCGGATGCAAGCATACCTACAAAGGCTACAATGCTTTGTTTAAAGGCACAAAAAATGCCCTAAATGAAGTCAAAACTACAGGATAGGTAACACGCAAGCAAAGTGAAATGTCGAAGTAACGTAGGGTTTGAATGACCCGCAATGAAATACATACCAAGTACACAAAGCCTCCGAAGTGTTAGAAGATGACCATACTCAGCACCAAACATAAAAAATGAAGCAACCTGTTTAATCATCCAAATTAAGAAATGAGATTTCCATGAAATCCAAATCCATCATGATAAATGATACTACTAAGATAATGCAATTAGTTACTTTTAAGGTCATGGATGGCTCTCCAGAGAAAAGTTGTGCTGTCTTTGAAATGGCGAGGTTTAAAACCGGTAAGACAACTCTAATTACTTTCAGAAAATCTTCCTCTTTCAAGCACACTTCGCGTCTTTTTGGTTCAATTTCTCTGCAAATTTAACATAAACATCAACTTTGCTTATTCTGCAATCTCTCGAATTACAAGTAGTACATGAAGACCTTCCTACCTTTGATGTAATATGTTTGACATGAATGATACCGCCAAGAATACGAGCCCAAGTTGTGAAATCACTGAGAAAAGGCTGAAAAAAAATACATACATACATCATACATGAAGATTTCAACTCTTTCCCAATGCAAGAACAGGAACGAATTTAAGAGGTAAACAAATGACTCAGACGGAAAGAATGACAAACCCTTAGTAAATACTCCGTCTATCTCAGTCATTTGTTTACCGTTGATTAAAATACCCCTCGCAATGAATATAAAAGGTAAGCAAATGACTGAGACGGAAAATGTACATCGATTGAATTGGTTAATTACCTAATGCTTAAACCCTTGGTGAAGCAAGATGAAAGAGAACAAACACATCCTAAACCAAACCAAAAGCTTGATTTTGAAACATCTCTCCACATAACTAAGTCCCATATCATCAAACCGAGTCGATCCAATGCACTTTCTCCTTCATCATTCTCCTCTATTCAAACAAATCATTTAACAAAATCAAACCAATAAACAAACCCATTTCACAAGAATCAATTTTTAATCAAACCCAATTCACATAATCTTAAAAAAATCAAACCAATAAACAAACCCACTTCAAAAGAATCAATTTTTAATCAAACCCAATTCACATAATCCAAAAAAAAATCAAGAAATTACTTGATGGAAGAGCAGAATTGACAGGAATAGGCTTCTCTTTCTTAGACTTTGAACTATTTCTTCGCTTCTTCGGCTTATTCAAATCGTCAGAAGCGAGAATTTCCCTTTCCTCAATTTCAATCCTCCTTCTAGACCTCCTAACATTTCGAGGCGAAAACCCATTAGAGCTAATCCTAGTCTTGCATTTCCTCCTAACATCAGCACCACCACCCTGTTCATCAACCAAGTCAAGACGGTCCGAAAGCCGAGTCCTGGACTTTGATACAGGTGAAGGAGATAAATTCAACAAAAGTTGATGCATTGGAAGACAGCCTCTAGTTTTAGTAACTGAGAGCTTTGATGGAGTTATTGATGACGGGGTTTTACGCGGCTTTGGTGGAGATGGTGAAGCTGTAATATATTCAACTTGGAAATGTGGGATTTCATTGGTTTCTTTGTTGGTTAGTAATTGAGATAATCTTGATGCTGATTTTACTTTGTTTGATGGTGGAGTTGTTGTTATTGTTGTTGTTGTTGCTTCTTCCATTGATTATGATTAAGATTTTTGATTGGTTTTAATGGAAATTGTTGGATTAAATGGAAATGAAAGAATGATTGTAAGTAAGGCTTCTTAATTTGATTGATGAAGAATTGAAGAGTATAAAGAAAGTACTGAGAATAGCCGTTGGAGAAACATGGGCCAATTTTTGCCTTTTGTTCTTTAATTATGGGTTTTGGCATTTTTGAATATTTTTACCGCGGGATGGGTGGGCCAAGTGCAAGGGAACGGTAATAAATGTAGAGTGTAGACGTGCCTCTTTCCGTAATCACAATTCACAAATTCTCATTTAAGGCGGGATTATTAGCGTTATACATATCAAATCACTTTATTTGTTGTTTTGGAAATATCAATGTTTTTGTCTTTATTACTAAATCAGGTGCTATTATATGAATCGTCTTTAGCTTAAGACGGATAGTCTTCGTCTTAAGCGAGACTTATTGGTACGTAAACTAGTGGTTGTGTTCTTTTGGACAAAACTTGTCTAAATGGATATGAACTAAACTAAACTTAATTTAATTAACTTGTAATGAACTGAACTGATTTGAACGAAGGTGAAATATTAACAGTAATAATATTGAGTTGAACTGAATTGAATTGAATAGAGCTGAAATGAACTAAACATATAAAAAACTGAAATTTAGTCCAAAAGAGCATGACATAAATCTCCCTTAAGAGTGTTAAGACGATCTTAACTTAACACTAAAAGTGTCGCTGAACATATAATGATAAGATTCAAGAACTATAAGTGTCGCTGAACAAACTAGGGCAGACGTGCCTTAGTTCCTTTATACTCCGTAGTAATTTATCCGTTTTATCAACAATACATTCACTTTTTGCAGTGAGATCTTATTTGATATAAATATCAAACCCGTGATCTATTGTCAGTCTTAACCACTAGGCTAGTAATGAAATTATTATGATAATTAGCGAAAGAGCTGTAGCATTTATTTTCAACCAAGCTGTAACCATGCGTAACTCCTGTATAGCTCTTTCCAGTTTTCACCTCTTTGGACTGGACAATTCTGTGATAATCATTCAGCAATGCATAGCTCCTGTATTAACCTGTCTCGTAAATAGAAGGGGTTCTTCCACAGATTCACAGCTAACTTTTACATTCAGTCAGAAGCCACTTTTAACGATACCACCAACGACTCTCAAAACGAAAGAGCACATTCCGTATCTTCAACCTGGTATGTATCCCGTAATTTAGTCAAGGATATGTTGCACAAACCACCATATGTCCATACCATAAAATGATTCTGAATGTTGATCATCAGCTTCCGGTAATCAAAGCTAAGTTGGAAAGCACACATCATCCAAGAGAAAGCATTAAAGTATATCGGTAACAAACCAGCTTCTAGCGCTTCTTTCGATCAATAAACTCCAGGTTTTCTTCTACCTTTAAGTATGTTGGAAGCAGCGTATTAGCAAATCAAGCAGCTCGATTTCCACACATTGAGCAACAACACCTACATTAGCTCACCACTCTTGATATTCTCTCCTATAGCGTGGTAGTAAGGAGTCCGACATATACAGCTCAAGCTTGAGTAGAAATCACAAATAACTTGTTCTAGACGAACAGTACAATGAAATAAAACACAGAGTTGCAAACCAAAGCCCAAAGGTAGTCCCTCGGTTGCAACAATAGACTCCAGGTTTTCGTCTACCTTTACATAATGTAATCGGAGTGCTAAAGTACAGTACGTTGGAAGTAGCATAATACGCAAATCAAGCAGCTTGATTTCCACAAATTGAGCAACACCACCACCAACATTAACTCAATACTCTAAAAATCCTCTCCTATAGCGTGGTAATGAGGAGTCGGACACATGCAGCTCTAGCTTGAGTAGAAATCACAAATTGTTTGTTCCATAAAATACAGGAATCCCGAACCAAAGCTAACCCCTTGGTTGCAACAATTATTTACATAAGCTTATATAATTGAGCGAGAGTATCCAATTCCACACTTATTCCTTACAATACGTAACATGAAATGTAAACTACCGGAGGCGACAAGCATAATTTCAGAAACGGAATGTAAACTATAAGTAGGGACAGACGGAATAATACTGGGAGTCCTCCGCCCACTGAGCAATGTTTCTCCTAGATATTGCTTTGCTGCAAACAATTATGTTCCTCGTCTAATGACGTGCCTTCTACTTACAGAAAACCAGAATTCAGGCGAAATGAAGCTGATAAACATCAATACCACCAAACAATCGAATTAAGCATCAATAAAACTCGAGAAAGACAATCGAATTAAGCATCAATGACTACAAATGATCGACTTAAGCATGAAATAAAACTGGAGAAAAACAACAATCTTAATGAATATTCATAAATAGCATAAATATGCATAGATTAAAATTGAAATCGATCAATGAATAATTTGATCAATCAATGAATTAAAACGAACAGATAAATAAATAAAATCACTCATCAAATGAACAATTGTCTAAATTCCGGAATCAAAACTCTCACACCCAAAAAAACCTAATAACTACGAAAACCTCGTCAATTACTCAATCAATCAATCAATGAATCGATAATTCAATCAATAAAGCCGGTTTGTCGAAACACCGCGTTTCGAACCTGACGAAGATCTCTTCCTTTTAAAGTCCTACCAGCACCTTCTAAAACCGAACAACTCAAAACCGGCGTATTCGCCAACCGTCTAGCAACCATCTCATGCGGCGGAATCATAATGACGTCATCACCATCATCAACAACCTCATCAATATCATCAAACCCAGACGCGCGTGCGTGGCGCGTGGGGATGAGGTGTGGCGAAGGTAAAGAAAAGGAGATAGTTCTAGAAGGTTCTGGAAGGTGTGGAAGGATGGTGATGGTTCTAGAAGGTGAGGGTTGGGGTGAGGGTAAGGGTAAGGCGGCGAGGATGCCGGAAGGTGAAGGGAGGTCTAGTTTGAAAGAACGTTGGGTTCGGAGTGGTGGTGGTCTTGGACGGGTTACGGTTGTTGGTACGGTGGTTGGTATGGTGGTGGAGAAGAGATCCGATTCGGAGAAGTCGGGTTCGGGTTCGATGGTGGTGGTTGTGGTGGTGGAGGGTGGGGAGAAGGTGGTGGTTAGAAAGTGAGAGGAGGAAAGACTGCGACGGCGTTGACGTGGGTCCATTTAGACGGTTGGGTGAGAGTCGGGGAATGGAGGGTCTCTTTTGTGTATAAAGAGGGGAATTTTGGGAGGAGGTGGGAGATATACGGCGACTATTTCGCTCGGATTATTTTAATTAATTTGTTGGTTATTTACTTATTTGGTTGACACTTGACTACTTGACACAATTACGATGCCTAGCATAAAATTGGTATGGGTATGGGTATAGGTCGACTCCGAGTCTATCCGCGGGTTCGATCTTCAATAGCTTTAATATGGAGGAGTAGATATATATTCAATTATTCATACATAACTAGCTTAAATCCGTGCAAAGTTGTATAGGCAATTAGGCATACATAAAATAACAAAAAAATCAAATTATAAAATCATTTTAATGAACCTTGAAAACGAATATGTCAATTTTCAATGAGAATTAGTGTTGTACGGAGTATTTTTTTTTATCTATTTCATCAAATTATTTCTATGAAGCAGTTTGACGCTTGCACATAGATCTGGCAAAATGTGTCAGACTCAAATGACGTAGTCCGAAAAGGCTGACCCGAGACCCGAAAGTGATGACTTGAAACCCGGATAGCCCGATCCGAAAAGTCCCCGACTCATAATTGACCCAAATAATACTAAACGACCCGATATATAATTGAAGTTTCGTCTCTAATAAATAGTTAAATTTTCGAAATAAGTTTAAGTTAAGTGTTTAGCCAATAAAACAAAACCGACCCGACCCACAATGACCCATATTCGAAAGCAACCCGACCCAAAATGACTCGACAACAAGTCATCCAAAATTGACACAAAACCCAACCTAATCTGAAAAATGTGACAAATCCGAAATGACCCAGCCAAACTAACCTAACACATACCGAACCTAATTGACCCATTTACCACCTCTACTTCATTGCATAGACAGATTAATAAATAGCATTGGGTGATTTTGTCCAATGTAACTTTGAATTCCAATTATAACCCAGTCCATTAGACACAAAAAACAAAAAGACCAAAACCCGACCCCAACACAATCCGGACCCTAAAACCCGACCCCAACACAATCCGGACCCTAAAACCCTAATTTTAACACACCAATATAACACACTTCTCTTCCAGCCTCCACCATCTCTTACCTCACAAAATCCGCAGACATCTTCATTTTCACAACTACCGGATCTCCATTCAATCACCTGTGAAAATATGGTATGCATTACATTACATCATTTCACTTCAATTTCTGATATTTATTCTTTCTTTCTATATTTCACTAATCACGAATCTTTATTAATAAAATTCATAGCATTTGTTTTAATTTTTATAGACATTTTATAATATATCTCTTGTTTCTGGAAATTCTTATGTTTATTGATATGAAAAAATGCTAAATATATTGAAGCATAATCTAAATAGAATAAATAGCGATTTTTCATTTTGTGATTTGAAATGCTATTTAAGTAATGTAATGAAAAATGCGTGATTTTGCTTAATAATTAAATCGATAATAGTTTGTTATACCGTGGATTATGTTTGAATTAGTTTGATTATTGTACTAATCATGTTTTTGATTAATTGATTGATTGACGATTTAGCTGATTTAAGCTGTTTGTTTGTTTGTTTCGTTTAGGGTTTAGTTGACGTCTTTTGAGTTTTAACACGATAATTCCGAAACATGTATGATTTAGTGCATTACACACACATAGCTAAGTGTCTGTTGATTTTCGTTGTCTATGTTTTGATGCATTGTGTCACGCAGCCTTTTCCGTTTGGTGTAGTGGTTGTCGTCATACACGATAATTCCGAAACATAATGATTTCGTGCAGCACTGAACACTTTTGCCTCAATTGTTCTGATTTATGCCCGATTATGCAATGCATTTCAACTAGCTGCTAATTCAGTTAGGTTTAGCTGCTGTTGTTTCTTACACGATAATTCTGGACCATGAATGATTTCCTGTAGCTGTAATCACATTTGCCTCAATTGTGCTGATTTTATCCATATTTTGATGCATTGTTGCAATCAGCCTTTCGATTTAGGTTTAGTTGCTGTCTTTTTTAAATGATGATTCCAAATCATGATTGATTTAGTGCATCACTAATCACTATCGCCTGAAATTGTCATGCACGATTACAATATGTTTTTTTCTATTTTTTTTATGTTGTTGCGGATAAGTAGTGGTACATATATGTGGCGTATGTTTGTTTGTTATTTCGGACAGTGAATTGATACCACCCTGTTGACTAAGGGTTTATGTTTTTTTAACGATTTGATCTAAATTTCGTGTATGTTGTAGTCTAAGAGAAAGACTAGAGAGCCAAAGGAGGAGACTGTGACCCTTGGTCCAGCTGTGCGCGATGGCGAGCATGTTTTTGGTGTTGCCCACATTTTCGCCTCTTTCAATGATACCTTCATTGTAAGTGTTTGCATCTCCATTTTTTCGAGGTTTTCTTTTGTTTGCAGTATCATTTATAAATGATATAACTAAGTCGCAACTAATATCTTCCTCTATGTAGCATGTTACTGATTTATCTGGCAGGGAAACATTGGTTCGTATTACTGGTAATTATTTAAACTATGTTGTAATTGTTTAAACATTTTTAAGCATATCTAACTAGAATTCTAATGCTGATTTCTCGTTAATGAACAGGTGGAATGAAGGTTAAAGCAGACAGAGATGAGTCATCCCCATATGCAGCTATGCTTGCTGCGCAAGATGTCTCACAAAGATGCAAGGTTATATATACTATGCAATGTTTTCGATTTTTAATTGCACTATAATTTTTTAGTTTTACATTCTGAGAACGAGGGCTGTATTCTTTTATGGCTAATTGCTGCTTTTGACATTGATTAGGAACTCGGCATCACAGCTCTTCACATCAAGCTTCGTGCTACTGGTGGAAACAAGACGAAGACTCCTGGTCCTGGTGCCCAGTCTGCCCTTCGAGCCCTTGCTCGTTCTGGAATGAAAATTGGACGCATTGGTAATCCTGCTAGCATGAATCCCGATATTGCAAGTTCGTTGCCTAGAAGAGTGTTAATCTTGATTTTCATCTGATACGATTAATACCTAAAGATAAAATCCGAGATAGAATCAGAATTCTCAATAAGAGAGATCATGAAGACTAAAGCTTTATTTTCATTGTGGATGCATCATGCATAGTTAGTCATTTGCTTGTTTTGTCTTTCAATTAAACCTTCAAACACCTTACTCTAGGAAGGATCACCCTTCCTTGCCAATTTTCTCCGAAAGAACGCATCTCTTAATACCCTTGGTGTCTTCCCTGACGTTAGTTGCTTAGTTTGAAAAATAGCTTTTCCCATAAATCTTGATTTCAATGTCTTCTCATCTAAAGATTGAATTTCTGTTTTTTGCTAAATAGGTAGAGTACTTTTATGAGGATAAGAGCTCATAATATTTCTTATATACGGTGTGCTTGCCAGTTTTGAAACACATTTTGCCATCCTCGATATTTTCAAACACATGCTTTCTGTTGAAACACTAGCTGAAGCTTGATTTACAGTTGTTTTGAATTTGTTTATTGGGTGCTCATAATACTTCACATTGCAGAGGACGTGACTCCAATTCCTACCGACAGTACCAGAAGAAAGGGTGGCCGAAGAGGAAGAAGGCTCTAGATCAACAAACTCTTCTCTTTTGCTCAGCTTCACAAGTGTTTTATCTATCTGCGAATGGAGTATGTTTTTTTATTAGTTAGAAGCGCATTTGTCTAACTTAAACTTGAAGCCTTTGAAGTTCCGTCATTTTTATGCTTTGTATCAATGACTCGGATTGTATTTTGTTTTCTTCTCCTGCCTTTTGGTAATCCATTCCATACACCTTTTTATTCTAGCACTCGTTGATCTATGGCTTGAAGGCATGCCAGTACACTTGTTACAGTGTTTATTCAGCCATATGAAATTAGATCGACTAGGAGAACTAGATATGTGATGTGTCATGTGTCGCTATCCAATTATATCGCAGGCTCTCACAGCTCGACATCGATACACTTCTGCTGATGCAAGTCTAACTTGGTAGTGCCTGTCTACTTTTAGTATAAATTTTGTTTGTGTGGTCAGTATCCTGATTACACGAGCAATTATTTCACAAGTCGCTTCATGTTGTCAGTAGTTGACTAGATTAGCTACACCTTCATTTTCTCTAGTCTATATTGCCGCGATGACATGAATCTCGTAACGTATGTGGAGTTGGATTTTCCTTTAACACCTCCTTGGTCCTTGGTCTCTTATAAGACGGTTTTCTACAATAACAATGTATAAAATAAATTCATGCACCAAGAAATAATGATTAGTCAGTCGAAGATTAAGACATTTGTTTGTCCTACCCTCTCAAAATTTGATACTCTACTTTCTGCCTTCGGTAATATTCTGGTAATATTCTCGTCATCTGAAAAACTCAAATAAGATTGTCGTATGGCGTAAATTGATCATTTTATGTTCAGCCTCCCATATTCCTATGTAGTGTTGTTCATAGTAATTACATATAGCATAGTGACTAAGTGCCGGACCGTGACACATAGCATCGTACGATATCTTATACAAGGTCGACTGATAATTACGGGTTGTTGGAACCTAAAAACATATGAATAAAATCTATTTTAAAGCCGGTTACCTATTCCTATGTCATGTTTACTTGTATGCTAGCTGCCCAAGATTTTGACTTAATTACTAAAATATATACTTGTTGGTTAGCTCTCTCTTTCATTTTTGATAACAAAGCTTTTTAAAATAATAAAACTGGCAGAAGTTGGTTAAAGAAGTCTTTTAAGATGGTTATATCCGTATTAAGGTTAAACGAATCAAATATGTTCAGGTAAGATAGAAGTGAAATGCTTAGGAAATGACACGATGTTTGTCCTATCTATACACTTGGGTTGTTATTGACTCGTATTAAGCTTAAGACGGATATTCCCGTATTAAATAAGAATTTATGTTACTTCTAATGTGCAATTTGCCGGTTCGAATATTTTTGAAATTAATGAACATTGCTTCTAGAACGGAAATAAAAGTGAAGGCAATAAGAACTCAACAAATCTTATATCATATACGGAGTATTTCGTAAATCATCTCAAAATCTCATACATAACCGATAGAGAAAGAATTACACCAATAGTAATATTAACCCAGTACCTCAAAAGTTCCTTGTAAGGCGGTTTGAGGAAACCATTTAAATGTAAACATAAAAGAGCTTGTTGTCAATTTCATAACTTTAAAATATAAAAACAAATCAAATTTACCCTTCAAACCCAAAAATGTCGAAGAATATGTCGACCAAATTTAGTTCAACTTGCTGCAAACGTTCCTGATATCACCTTCAGAACCAGTAAGAACTTGAAAAGCCTGAAGCTTAATCATAGCCTTGGCTAATGCAGCATTAAACAAGTCATTATCGAGTGCGAATTTGAGGACAATGTCGGAACTTAAAGGGTCTCGTGAGAGTAATTGATCAAGGTGAAGACTTCCTCGGTTTAAATTGAGCTGATTGTAGAAACTATTGTCAACCGTGTTGTTATTTTTGGGGTCTTGGTTTAGAAAAACAGTGTTCACTGAATTCTCTCCCTCAGGACATCGGCTAATTAGCTGGGTACGTAAGGCAGGGTCCATCAGCGGGTCAAATTGAGCACCGGACTTGTAGAGTCGGCCCTCAACCTGCTTACAATGTGTAACTCCGACACTGTGACAACCTGTTAAGTAATAAAGATTTATTAATCATTTCTCAATCCGGGAAAAATTAATAATTGGAGGTTCAGTACCATGGGTGTTTCGGTTCTTACCTAGAAGAACAACCATTTCTTCTAAAGTGAAGTTTCTGGCTGCAAAAAAGGCAGCACTCTCAGCCACTGTCAATGTTGAAGATGGAAGGTCAACGTCTTCTTTGGTCGAGGCAGGTCCGTCCTTTCGCCCGGTTTCCACAGCATAGGCAGGTCCTCCACCCTGTGCATGAAACAATTCATGTTAATTTCTTTTCTAAAGGGTAAATTTGCTGATTCTTTGGGAGTCGGATGATGCATTGATGCAATATCAAATACTCGTACTGTACAACTTGTGTACAATGGTTTAGATTTACATAAGTAACGCTTTAAAATCCGATACTGTATCTAAATATGCGAAAGAGTTCTTCTATTCGGGTATAACAAATTTACCAGCCGAAGGATAAATCCGGTAGCAAGGGCAGTAATGTCAGCGCATGAGACGACACCAGGGCATTCGGCTTCTACAGCAGTCTTTATCTCTTCTATAACATCATAACCTCTTACGCTACCATTAGGGTCGGCTGCTTGCTCTGTTGTTAGCCCGGCTAGCAGAAGAGATGCATCACAACCCTGTTTACGTTACATAAAACAACAGTGAATGACATTAATCAACTTTGTAAGAGATCATTGTATAAAATCTCATTTTCAATCTTGGCAGAAGAATTTTGACATTTACAAATTTATCATAATATGTGTTAACGTATCTTTGAATATATTCGGGTTCATGCATTAATGTAATGTCGTGGCTCAGATTTAATATTCCCTCTGTCTCATCTGACTCAACATGACGTTTACACTTTTATGTTTTTTTGTAACGAGTATTTTAATCAAACGTAAACAATTTTTTCAGTCAGAAAGATTACGGTGATACAATTAAACGTCACAAGTAAAAGGGTATGGACGTATGGTTAGCGTTACTATAAAAACAAAGCCAAGACGCTTACCTTGACAAAACAATCATGAAATTGCAGACGAAGAAGGGCAGGAAGAAGGGTAGGATCCTTGATAAAAGCTTGTTGTGTTTTAGCCAAGACGATCGCCTCGATATCAACAGCTACACTGTTGCATTTCCCTCTGTAGTAACCAACCTGCAATCCAGAGGACGACACAGACGATCCAGGACCCGGAGCTAGACCAGGACCAGGACCTGGAGCCGGTGCTGGAGACGATGAAGGGCTTAAAGGTTGGCTTGAAATAACTTGAGCTGATATCAATATAAGCTCAAGGATTAGTATGCTAGAAATAAACGTATTGGACCTCATAACTTAACACTTTTTTTTGTATTTTTTTTAAAAGCTTAGATTTTTTTTTTGGTTTTGTTATGAATGAAGCGAAGATATATGATATATTGTCATAAAGTCTAGCATTTATATACAAAGTAACAAGTAATACATAGGAGGAACTTAAACAAACTTGTAAGCACGACTTTTATTCCATTTCTAGACGTGCTTGAGTGATTTTTGGGCTAAAAAAAGTTTTTTTTTGTTTTTTTGTTTTTTATGTGTTTTGGAATTGTATTAAGTATGTCTAGGTTTATTCTAACATGTGACCGGGGCGGTGCCATACAGGTTGTGGTTATTTTCTTCGTCTCGGTGAATAGTTATTATATAAATTCTCATTTGTGACAGGCACTTTTCGGCAGAAGCTGAGACGGGTTAAATGTCGTCATTTTAACGACAATAATGTAACCATAACTGTCATAGGTTAGATAATGGGTTTGGTTACATTTCGTCTTGAATAGGTCGCAGTTACTCCGTAATCAACTAGGGAGACTTATTATAGTTATTATTGTTTGAAATTATGAATGAGATTTTATATTGTAAAATATTGATGAAAAACATGGTCAAATGATTAGATGAACTTGGTTAGCATCTATATGTTGTATCTAATTCTTAAGTAGTTTATTTGATTTGTGGTCTTGTGATCACCATGTTAGTTTGTCACTAGGTTACTTTGTCTCTAATTATTGTTTCTAAATTAAAAGAACATGCATCTTAATTTCATTTAGTAGTCGAATATATAATTGGATTTACGATTTTTTTTAAAGTGTAGGAACCGTGACCCTTTCATCACATGGAAGAATCGCATCAAGAGCACACAAAAGACTAGTGAGCGCAACTAGACGTTGCGTCTTGACCAACATCCAAAAGAATCGCTACGAATTGGTGTGATAGCGCACAAATTATGTCGACCAAATCACGGAGTATATATTAAAAGTTAACTTTTCTCTCAAAAAATTACAAAAATATTGTGATTCACTAAGACATTATTGTCTGTGATAAGTTCCCCTTCAAAAACTAAGACACCTATTAATCTAATTAATATTATATCTAATTACATCAATTTTGGAAAACTATTGAATTACATATCAACATTGTATAACGCATATTCGTTCAAACGACATTTTCATGAGCTTGACCTCCATAGACATGGTCAACGTCTATAGTCTTGTAGAGTGGTGGCTTAATTAAATTACAATTGACCTATGTAACTTGCCAACAATTGTGTTATCATTGTTACGATCATCGTTTTACATATTATATGTAAAACGATGATTGTAACAAGAATATATAATATGTAAAACTATAATACGGAGTATCATTTAGCCAAAAATTTCTATTGTTAGCTTGTTTCACTTTTGAGAAATACATAATATGTAAAACAATGATCGTAACAACGATATACTCCCTTCAATCCAATCCAAATTACCCACTTGCTTTTTAGAGGTCAACCTTTCAAAACTTTGACCGTTTATAGATCGAAATATAAAGAACTTTGAAAGACGGAAGTAATATTTTTGGTTTTGTCACGGAAATATCTTTCATAAAATTATATTTTTTGTAAAATAATTCTATATATAAAGGAAGAAAAACGCGGTCAAAGCCTTGCCTCGAAGACCACCCAAAAGCAAGTGGGTAGTTTGGATTGGATTGGAGGGAGTATAACACAATTGTTGCAAAATTAAATCACAAATTCTCATTTGTGACGGACCGACCCGTCGCAAGCTTGCGACGGGTCAATTCCCTCTCACAAAATGCAAGTGGGGGTGCAAGTGGGTGGGAAATGGAGCCCCCACTTGCACCCCACTTGCAATTTTGTGAGAGGGAATTGACCCATCGCAAGCTTGCGACGGATCGATCCGTCGCAAACAAGACTTGCTGAAATTAAATAGGTCAATTGTACTTTAATTTAGCCACCACTCTAATAGACTAAAAACGTTGACCATGTCAATGGAGGTCCAGAACAAGAAAATGATGTTATTTACTTATTTGGGCAAATTAATTTCAAACTATCTGGGGCCAATGAGTCTATGTCATCGATTTAGGCAAAGCCTTCAGTTGAACTCGCGCCTTCATCTTGTTTTATTACATTTACACAGTTATATCTCATAGAGAAAAGGCAAAATCGAGTCCCACATTTGCTCTACCCATTTTGTTCCGTTTGCATGACTATAAAGCTGCTAGTCCATATAGCGGATTTCCCCGTTGTTGCAAAAACACAAAATTGCTTTGTATGTGTAACGATACAAGGTAAAGCCGGTGGTCCCATTGATCCTAAATAGTTTGAAACCAACTCGAATTAATATGCCAAAGAATCTCATTTAGCCAAAAAGTTCCAAACAATAAATATACGAGATTTCATCGTAAAACCAATTAGTACGTAAACGTTATTTAGTTTAGTTATGCACAAAAAGAATTACAAAAACAGTATGGTACGAACCAATCTTATTATTTTAGTAAAATGACATCCACTTGATTACTATAATTTATAAGTGATTAATAATCATAATAGAATACACCCAACATTTGATTAGCTAGATGTTTTCAGAAGGTCTTGCTTGCGACGGATCGGATCTTGCGACGGGTATTTTGTGAGAGGAAATGGGTAGAGGGGACAAGGTGGGCACCCCCAATGTGCTTCTCCACTCACCCTTGATGGGTATTTTGTGAGAGAATATGGTACCCGTTTTAAGCTTGCGACGGATAGTGTCCGTCACAAATGAGAATTTGTGAGATGTTTTATGCAGTCAGTGGAGATTATATAGCTGTTAAGCCGCGTAGTCGTATAAACGGTTGATGAATTCTCATGCATGGAGTCGTATTTGAACTCCATAATAATAAAATTAACAGTTGGTCTTGTTTCAGATGGACCATTTTGGTCTGAATCAATAAGACGAGATTTTGTAACCATTTTACAGTTAGATGTAACCGCTATTGAAAACAAGTTGATATAAGCTGTGGTTACATTTTATGAAAAAGTGGCAATATAATCCCGTCTTATTTTTCAGACGAAAATGGTCCGTCTGAAATAAGAATTTGTGTAAAATTAAAGAGGCTTTATTAAAGAAATATACGTAAATTTATTAGTTTTGGAATTATTCCACATCGAATGGTCCAATGCGGGAATGAATACTCGGGTGAGAGGGGCGCTCGCTCTTATTAGAGGATGAAAAAAAAAATATTTAACTTTTTTTTGAACCTCGCTAGACTTAGTCTTAATTAATTGTATAATTTTTTTTGTTGAGGAAAGCACCCAATGGATGCATTAATTAGATAATAAATCAGCGATTACAGCGTTGTTTGCAATCGGAGGTAGACCATCCAACCACACACGCCTAGACGAGTTCCTAGGAATGGAGTGAGCCAAAGCATAAGCTACGCCATTATTAGATCTCATAGTATGTGACCAACTAACATACTCAAAAGACCCAGCTAACAAAAATAATATCATCTAGAACTAAATGAAAAATACTTCTTCCTTGTTTCTTCCTCTTAAGTCTTCAGTGCCTCAATGACTTCAAGACAAGCGCTTTCAGTGTATTGTACTTATCACATGCAGGTAGGGGCGGACGTAGAATTTCACTCAAGGGTATGCAATAGCCAAGATAATGTTTGGTTTTTTTTTAGAGAAATTAATTATAATTATTTTGTTGTAAGAATTATTATTTAATTCTCTGTTATGTGGACCTAATTACCGATGTCAGTCGCCTTAATTAATAACGGTTAAATATATTATTTCGGGTTTTTAATAGGAGTCCTAGTTTAAGTGGATTATGGTTAATGTTTACATGCCATTAACATATCAGACCCACTTATTCTATTAAGCCCCTCCTGCCACCTCTCTATATAAGCACACCTGTTTATGCTTTAACCTAATTCATTCATATTAAGAAACACACATAAAGAAAGTGAATTAGAGAATAAGGAAGGCAGGAGAAGGCAAAGCAATAAGGGTTCACCTTTTATCTTTCTCAAGTAATTATATTAACAGATCTAATGGCTACATCACGTAAGTACCTTTCAGTAATTATTGCTTTAATCAAGATCCTATAATTTATGTTTACATGTGGTATCAGAGCAGGATTGTGATTATAGTTGTAATTCTGATTAATGTTCTAATTATGTTTTTATGAATGAATTTAATGCTTTAATCATGATGTTGTACCATTCATTCATAATTGATTGTATACCCTTATGATAGATATTGTATCCTTATACCATAATCGTTTCCGCTGCCCTAATCGAATTATTTCGTTTTTAATTGATCTATGATGATTATTATATGATTTATGATGACTTTTTGCGCTGCCCTAATTCAATTTGTATGATTTATTATGATTATTATGCGTATGAATGTCGTATGATCTATAACATACTCGATCGAGCTAATGCTTCACTCGATTGAGATGGTTTATTCTTGTTGTTGCTCGATCAAGCTAATGTTTTACTCGATCGAGGCCTTTTTGCCTTGCAGTTGCTCGATCGAGTTAATGATGTGCTCGATCGAGTGGTTCTGTTTCGCCTTGTTGCTCGATCGAGCTGATGATGCACTCGATCGAGTGGTTCCGTTTTGCCTTGTTCTCGATCGAGCTAAAGTCTTTCTCGATCGAGGTGTTTTTGCCTTTTTATTTACTCGATCGAGCTGATGTTTTACTCGGTTGAGGTATTCCCGTGCTGTTTCGATACTTATTGTTTGTTTTTATTGTATGCTCGTATAATATTATGTTATTATGCTATAGAATTTATTTAATTATCATATTTTATGTAAGCATACATTTTGATTGTAGATTAATTATATCTTATGTATCGATTAAAGGAGATCTTCGCATTATGGCGAGTTGAAATTCACCACAGTGATTTCATCTCGTACGCGATCAGATCTCATAATGTAATTAAATTGGACATTCACATTATGTTGATGTTCATCACAGTGGACTCAAATTATGCAGTGAATATCCGACTAAGCATCTAATGGGGTGAAATAACTCGTATTAAGGTTTTACCCACAGGTAACCTGACATTAAAGTGAAACACTCATTAAAGAGAGTATACTTGATTATGTAATTAAGCATGCGTAGGTTGTCCACAGATACTGCACTTGCTTAATGAATGTTTATGAGTTACTCAATTAAGTTTTAAGTCTTAGTCATAATTGCTATTGTGTGATAAACTCAAAGCCTAATGTTCTGAGCATTGTTCATAATTCAGTACCGTTGCAAAGCTCTCTCAATAACTGTGTACAAGCAATACCACAACTTGATGGTACTAATTACTCAGAATGGAAGGAGCATCTCGAGTTCTATTTAGGTATTCTTGAACTTGATCAGGTGCTTACTGGAACAGCTCCTGCTGAACCAGCTTCAGATGCGAGTAAAGAAGTACTTGAAGAGTATAACTGGTGGAAGAAATGTGACAGTCTTTGCTTAAAGTTTTTACGACTTACCACTGCACCAAACATTAAGTCCTCCATTTCGGAGACAGGCTGTACTACAGCTAGTAAGTATATGGAAATCATTAAGGAACGCTTTCAGACTACCGATAAGCGGTAGCTGGAAGACTTATGTCTGAACTTACCACTGCTAAGTATAATGGGAATGTTACCACCATGCAGCAACATGTGTTGCACATGACGAATCTGGCAGCTAAGTTGGGAAAAATGGGCATGAAAGTTGAGGATCCGTTCCTCGCCCAGTTTATAATCAACTCTCTGTCAGATAAGTTTGATGCTTTTCACCTTCATTACAACACCGTTAAAGAAATTTGGAGTGTTAATGAATTAACCAATAAACAGGTTCAGGAAGCAGCAAGAATCAAACAGAAAGATGAGGCTGATGCCTCAAGTAAGAATGGTGGTTTACCCCAGGCACATCATGTGCATCATGTAAGCGGGAAACTTAAAGGTAAGTTTGGAAACAGGAAGGGCATTAAGCCAAGCCCTTCTGATAAACCGTCTGCATCTGGCTTAAAGAAGGAAATTAAGAAGCAGGAAAGTTGCTTTTTCTGTAGTAAACCTGGGCACTTTCAGCAAGACTGCATAAAGCGTAAGAATTGGTTCGAAAAGAAGGGTAAGCCTTTGGCTTTAGTATGTTTCGAATCAAATTATGTTGAAGTTTCTTCTAACACTTGGTGGCTAGATACAAGCTCTAATGTACACATTTCGAATTCCTTGCAGGGATTCCTTATGACAAGAACCATAAATCCAAATAAGGCCTCCTTATACATGGGGAATAAAGAAAAAGCCTCAGTAGAAGCCATTGGAAGATTTAGCTTGGAATTAAGCACTGGATTTAAGTTGATTTTGGAGGATACACTTTATGTTCCCTCCTTCGGACGCAATTTAATTTTAGTTTCTAAGTTAGATAATAATGGTTTTAAATTATGTTTTGGACAAGGTTGTTTCAGTATGTATCGAGACAATATTTTTGTTGGTTCTGGGATTTTAGAAAACGGATTATATCGTATTTATTTAGATAAATTGTTTTCAGAATCTCTTTGTGTTTCTCATAATGTTTCTCTGCATAATAATGTTGGTTCGAAACGTGGAAGATCTAATGAAAGTTCCTCCTTCTTGTGGCATAAACGTTTGACCCATATTTCAAGAGAAAGAATGAACATAATGGTTAAAAACAATATGTTACCTTCTCTTGATTTTACGGATTTTGGGACGTGTGTGGAATGCATTAAAGGTAAGCAAACCAAACACACCAAGAAAGGGTCCACAAGAAGCACTGCGTTATTCGAAATTATACATACAGACATTTGTGGTCCATTTGATGTTCCCTCCATGAGCGGAGAGAAATATTTCATCACCTTTATCGATGATTATTCACGTTATTGTTATCTTTACCTTTTGCATGAAAAATCTCAATCAGTAAACGCTTTAGAGGTTTACATTAAGGAGGTGCAAAGGCAATTGGGAAAGAAAGTGAAAATCATAAGGTCAGATAGAGGTGGCGAATATTATGGCAAATATGATGAATCAGGACAACATCCTGGTCCCTTTGCAAAACTCCTTGAAAGTTTGGGTACTGTCCCTCAGTACACAAATCCTGGTTCTCCATGGATGAATGGTGTAGCTGAGAGGCGTAATCGAACCCTATTAGAGGCTGTGAGGACAATGATGAGTAATACCAACTTACCCATGAAGTTGTGGATGCATGCCCTTATGACTGCTGTGTATGTTGGAAACCGGATCCCCAATAAGGCAGTTTCAAAGACACCATTTGAGCTGTGGAAAGGGTGGAAACCGAGTCTTCAACATTTGCATGTATGGGGATGCCCAGCAGAGGCACGCATTTATAATCCACATGAAAGGAAACTCGATCAAAGAACCATTAGTGAGTTCTTTATCGGCTATCCAGAAAAGTCTAAAGGGTATAGGTTTTACTGTCCTACACACAAAACAAGAATTGTGGAATCTGGAAATGCCAAATTCCTTGAGAATGGCGAAGTTAGTGGGAGTGATCAAGTAAGGGATGTCATAGTCAATGAAGTTAGGGTGACAATTCCAGCTTCTTTGCCCCCAATTTCAATTGATGAAGTTCCACATAATGATAATGTTGACCCAGTCAATATTGTGGAACCTAACGTTGATGACCCTCCACTCCCGAATGATAACATTGCCACTGAAGTTGTTGATACAGTCCCTGAAATAGTATTAAGAAGGTCCACAAGACCTAGAAAGCCAACTACTTCAGATGACTACGTATATCTACAACAATGTGAATTTGACATTAGTATTGATAATGATCCGGTTACGTTTTCACAAGCTATGAATTGTAATGATTCCGATAAATGGATTAATGCCATGAAACAAGAGATGGAGTCTATGGCTAAGAATGAGGTCTGGGAGTTGGTCAATTTACCAGTAGGTCATAAGGCTATCGGCTGCAAGTGGGTCTTTAAGACCAAGCGCGACTCCTCGGGTAATATTGAACGACATAAAGCCAGACTGGTAGCTAAAGGCTTTAATCAGAAAGAAGGCATTGATTATATTGAAACCTTCTCTCCAGTTTCTAAGAAGGATTCATTACGGATCATTTTAGCTTTTGTAGCTCATTTTGATTTAGAGCTACATCAAATGGATGTGAAAACGGCATTCTTGAATGGGAGTTTGGAAGAAGAAGTCTACATGGCTCAGCCTGAAGGCTTCATTATTGATGGCAAAGAGGACAAAGTCTGTATATTAAAGAAGTCCATTTATGGACTTAAGCAAGCTTCTCGACAATGGTATATTAAGTTCCATAATACCATTACCTCCTGTGGGTTTCAAGAAAACACTGTTGATCAGTGTATATACCTGAAGATCAGTGGGAGTAAGTTTGCATTTTTTGGTCCTATATGTCGATGACATACTTATTGCAAGCAGTGATTTGGGACTATTACGTCAAACTAAAGATTTCTTATCAAGCAACTTTGAGATGAAAGATATGGGAGAGGCGTCCTATGTGATCGGGGTGGAAATATCTCGAGACAGATCACAAAGGACATTAGGTTTGTCTCAGAAAGCCTATATCAGTAAAGTCTTAGAAAGATTTAACATGGTAAAATGTAATCCCAATGATGTTCCTATTCAGAAAGGGGATAAGTTCAGCTTAAGTATGTGTCCTAAGCCTGAGCTAGAACGAAATACCATGAAAAACTTTCCTTATGCATCTCTGGTTGGAAGCTTAATGTATGCGCAGGTCTGTACAAGACCTGACATAAGTTTTGCAGTAGGTATGTTGGGTCGATATCAGTCCAATCCTGGAATAGGTCATTGGATATGCTGACTCATATTTTGGAGGATGCGTGGACTCAAGGAAAAGCACTTTTGGTTATGTGTTTGTTTTAGCTGGGGGAGCAATCTCCTGGAAAAGTGCTAAACAAACAATTATTGCCTCATCCACTATGGAAGCTGAATTTGTAGCGTGCTTTGAGGCTACTATTCAAGCTTTATGGTTGCGGATTTTTCTTTCAGGGCTTAGCATTATGAATTCTGTTGCAAGGCCGTTGAGAATTTATTGTGATAATACCGCAGCTGTCTTCTTTTCGAAGAATGACAAGTATTCTAAAGGAATAAAGCACATGGAAATGAAATACTTGTCAGTTAAGGAGGAAGTTCAGAAAAACACTGTGTCAATTGAGCACATTATGACTAGTGCTAATATAGCAGATCCTTTAACTAAGTGATTACCTCCAAAGACATTTTTGAAGCATGCTGTTGATATGGGTCTGGAGGATAATCATTAAGGCTTTTCGTTTATGTTTGGATCATACTAGTGCTTTGTAATGATGACACTTATGTTTGATTAATCGACTTATGTTTTATTATGATGATGATTTCCGAACAATTTTTCTGTATCGTATTATTGTTATTGTATACATTATTGTTGCACGATTAACAGAATCGGTCCTTTTCCTCAAGGACATTATTTAGGGATTATGTTTGCTCCTTGTACAGACTGATTATTCTAAGTGATTGGTCCGTAGTACATGGAAGGACCACTTCTCTTTTATAGTAGTGTCTCCGCCATGACTCAACCAGTTGTTCAGGGATAATCAGGGTAATTAAGATAAACCCATCATGTGTTCATTTAACCGTCTACGCGCCTTATGTTATAATTAAACGTGACATTATGTTTTAATCAGTAATATGGTCCAAGTGGGAGAATGTAAGAATTATTATTTAATTCTCTATTATGTGGACCTAATTACTGATATTAGTCACCTTAATTAATAAAGGTTAAATATATTGTTTCGGGTTTTAATAGGAGTCCTAGTTTAAATGGATTACGGTTAATGTTTACATGCCATTAACATATCAGGCCCACTTATTCTATTAAGCCGCTCCTGCCACCTCTCTATATAAGCACACCTGTTGCTGCTTTAACCTAATTCATTCATATTAAGAGACACACATAAAGAAAGTGAATTGGAGAATAAGGAAGGCAGGAGAAGGCAAAGCAATAAGGGTTCTTCTTTTATCTTTCTCAAGTGATTATATTATCAGATCTAATGGCTACATCACGTAAGTACCTTTCAGTAATTATTGCTTTAATCAAGATCCTATAATTTATGTTTACAACCGACCCAAAAACGGGAAATAGTTTGCGAAATAACCCTACTTTGAAAAAACGTTCGTTACAGGTTGTGTGTATATCGAAATTTAAATCAAAGACGACAAGTCTTATCAATATCTTTGAAAATTACGCTCATACGACATTTAGAAAATAAATTAATTTCCTACATATACTTACCTTGAAAATATGCGATTAATATAGAATATAGAATTGAAATATTTGATAAAGAAGATGAGGGAAAAACGTGAACATTGGATTTTCCTTTAGTGTCAAAAATGTTCTTTTATACGAGTATTATACGGAGTAATATGCTATCAATATTTAAGGTTATATACAAGATTATGAGTGACAGTTGATCTTGCTTCAGACGGACTATTTTGGTATGAAGCAATAAGACGGGATTTTGTAACCACTTTACAGTTGCTGTAACCACTATTTTGGTCTGAAGAAATAAGAAAGGAGCCTTGACTCTTTACTAGACATGGGGAAAAGGACGGGTCGGGTCCACAAATGACCATGGCCAGGCCCGCTCCAGCCCGCTCTCCCCCCAGGTCGGGCCCGTGTTCCATTTTGCTAGCCCGGCCCGCCTTGGCCTGTGGGAAATCGGTATTACCACAATACAATTATTATAGGATTATAACAAAAAAGCAATAACTGGATTATGCGAGTCATAAACGAAAACAAAGAAAAATAGAGATTTAGAAATCAACCTCCGGTCCTAGCAATAGGCGTAAAGAACAGAGATATCAAGGTAGATATCCTCCTAATCGTTGCACCCAAGATGCTCCAAGAAATACCCTTTTCTTTGGCTAGAAAGAGAACCTCTTGCAAGATCTCACTGATGAGAAGGAGGTTTTGTGTTTTGTGAAAAGTTACTGTTAACTTTTTCTCTTGTGTGAATGATAGAGAGGCAGCAAGTGAGAATTAGGTTAGAATTTTTCTTTCACACCCTTGCTTCTCACGGCTCATAAGGGTTTTATATGAGGATAATTTGTCTCCTCAAAATAACTACCCATTGACTAAAAACCGAGTGTATCTGGATACTTTCGTTTTTGGTCATTTTAGCTTCCAATATAATGTAATATATTATAATCGTCATTTGTCATGGACCGACATCATTATAATACATCATTAGTTATAAATATCCGTATATTTATAATTTGCCAATTAATTATAACGGTTTATGATTAATTAGCTTACATTATATACAACAATTAAATATAACATTTTATATCCAATTTACGAATTACAGTTAATTCGTCTCAGCTAACTTTATTTAATCGTTATTAAATAATCGTCTCATCATCACATTGACTAACCTTTTAGTCAAATACACTGACTAACCTTTTAGTCATATAATAGGGCATCAATATGATTATTTTCTCAAATAATCACATCTCTCAAACACATCCTTTATGTGTGACTTTTAGGGACCAGTTGATCACCGCCATCTGTATGACAATAACGTCAAACTTATCTAGCAAGCCAACCGTTATTGATAAACGTTAATCAACTGATTATTATACAAAGTATACCCTGTGAACCTACAGAGATTTATTTATGTTATTGCACTAACTGTGGAGGACACTGACTCCAACACGGCCCACTACCATTTTTAGGAAAAAAACAAGTCCCGCTAGCCCGACCCGCCTCAGGTCCGGGTCCGGGTCACTTCCCCATCGGCCCGGCCAAACCTGCCTCCTACACGGGCTTGGTCCGGGTTAGACCAGCCATACCCGGCCCGCTTTGGGCCCATTCTGATCCGGCCCGGAGCCACGGCTAGTCTCTACTCTCTATAAAATTGATTACTACCTTGATAAATGCATGTTAACCAACCTTTCATACACAAATGCAAACACAATTGTGCAAGGTTCTTTTAGTGATATTCAAACTCTCGTTACACTCCAACAATAAATCTATCTTGGGGTACGAGGCGTTCAACTACTAACTTTCAAAAGTGAGCTAACTGCCACTTTTGCGAATTTTAATACAAGAAGTTAAATTTAAGAAGGTTCACACCATGTCAAACAGTACTACTACTACTTGCACGATACACAGAACTACATTGAAACCCCGTATCAGCCAGGGTAGGCCACGTGCAGATTGAGGTGGGGGATTGGCTGATGCAAAAGCTAATAAGGTGGGTTCAATGGATCTGATTAGCTTGGTTCAGAAGCATTTCCTGTCAAGGAGGCACTAGGGCAAGTAGTTCTGTGTAGACTACTACACCAACAAACTTTTGAAAATTTAACTTCTTGTGTATCGTGCAAAAGCTAATAAGTTAAATTTTGTTGGGCTCCCCGACATGTACTAGACTACTACACCAACAAATTTTTTTAAAAACCGGGTTACGAAACATCGTCGACGTTTTTCATAAAAAAGACCGTAACTACCCTTTTCCTCTCTAACTTCATTTTCTTCTCTTTCACTCTCCTCTCCCTCTTTTCCCGTACAACCACCAGCCCGACCCCACCACCACGACCCCACCACTGCTGGCAACACTCACCACCAGTCGCCCTCACCACCACGACGAACCAGCCGGCCTTGCAAAGTAAATATGTGTTTTCTTTTTAGTTTTGAAATAGTTTTTAGATTGAAATATGTTTAATTGATTTGAATTAGGTTGTTAATATGTTTAAATGTTTTGAATTTGTTTACGTATATGTTTAATTGATTTGAATTTGTGTTGTGGTTTTCTTTTATGATTTGAATTTTGGATTATAGTTGTTGAATACAACTTTTAGATTTATGTTGTTGAAAACGGTTTTTGAGCTGATTTTGCATGTTGGAAATGTATTATGGCGAAATTTGTGGAAGTAATGAAAGAGGTTTATTAGATCTATGTTGTTGGAAACAGTTTTGGTTGTTGGTAAAGAAAAAGATGAATTTTTGGACGTTGGTCACTAACACCAACGTCTGGGCTGGACGTTGGTGTACATCCAGGGTGCACGTTGGTGTTAACGACCAGCGTTCAGCCCAGACGTTGGTCATCAACACCAACGTCCAGCCCAGAAGTTTGTGTTAGTGACCAACGTCTAGTCTGGACGTTGGTGTTGATGACCAACGTCTGGGTTGGACGTTGGTTCTTAGCACCAACGTGCACCTTGGACATTTTTTGTTTTTGCTTTGTTTTCGATGGTTTTGAACGTTGACGATGATTATTTGTTTAATCATATGTAATTTAATTCGTGTAAAATTATAATATTTGTTATTATATATTTGTTTATGATCGCTTTTGAAAGAACGTTTTATATGTTTATATGTTTATGATCACTTTTTATTCTCGTTATTTCAAATGTTTTTTTAATGAGTTTATGTTTGTTTGTCGATTGTCTATAACGTTATATTATCGTATATGCAGATGGATAAAGAAAAAAACATAATGGTGATCCCTGATCGTACGAAAGGCCGAAAAGTGACGGCATCTAAGCGGTGTGTATCCGGAGTGCGTCAACCCGGAGTGGTCTTTCGTCCTACTCGGTTAGAGGGTATGGACGTTGCCCCTACGCCTCCGCATGCTGTGAGCAAGACAGATTTTCCGTCTGTTTTTTATAGGGTAGGTGACGTTGATGATGATAATGTTGAAGGCGGTTCAGGATCTGAGTCGGAGGGGGCGGCAGAGCAGCCCGATGACGAGGGTTTTTTAGAGAACCAGGCATCCGAACCAACAGGTAAGACGGTGGTACAGGTTGGTAGAGGACGATATGTGCCGGTTAGTCAGGGTTCATCTAGCACGGGGAGGAAGAAGACGAAGAGGGATTTGTCTTGGCGTCTTAGTGGCGTGGTTGAGGGTGGACCAGTTCACCTCAACGTCTTACGTAGTTTCGGTGGGCACGTGGCTTATAGTAGTTGGACGAAGCCCAAGCCGGTGAGATCGTGGCTCAAGTGTTACGAGAGGCCCGGTTGTATGGAGGCTATGAACGGGATAAAGGTGTCGGAGTTGGTTGCCCGGAGAGTTAGTGAGAGTGGGCTTGGTGTTTTGAGGAGTTGTGTGACCACCGACATAGATGAAAATCTACGTAGTTCATTTGTAGAGAGGTGGCAGCCGGATACTAACAGTTTCCATATGCCTTTTGGAGAGATCACTGTCTTACTACATGATGTTCAGCGTATTCTTGGGATAAAGGTGAGTGGCGCTAGGGTTTTTGTGGAGGGTATGGTAGAGCAGGAGGAGGGTAGCACGAGGGAGGATGCAGGCTTGAGGGAGAAGATGGCTACATTATTTGGGCTGGCAGTTCAGGATGTCGAGCCACCATATTATAGGAGTGGTGGGTTGTCGACTTAGAAGTTGAGGGAGGTTGTGGAGACGGGTCGCCATGATGAGTCATTGAGGGCGTACTGGATGTTGTTGGTTGGACATACATTGTTCACGGACAAGTCTAGTGATAGGGTAGTGGCCCGGATGCTTCATTTGTTTGATGACTTGGATAGTTTTTGTGAGTATTCTTGGGGGGCTACGACATTGGCGTACTTGTACTGACAGTTGAGAATGACGTCGCGGAGAGATGCTCGTGGGCTTAGCGGTTGTTTGCCGTTGCTTCAAGCTTGGATATATGAGTCTTTTCCCCATTTCCGACCCCATGCATGATACTATGTTGAGGGTAGACCACTGGTGGAGGCTTGGTCACGGGTTCCTAGGTTTAAGGGGGAGGAGAAGATTCTAGATGAGCACCGTCAGAGGCTAGACGGGCTTAGGGCGGAGCATATCCGTTGGACCCCTTACGGTGTTGGTTCACATCGGTCTTGTAGGACATCGCTTTATTCGGGCTTGATTAGATTTCTTGATGTAGTAGAGCCATATCAGCCTGACCGATTTTTGCGGCAGTTTGGGTATGTCCAGCCTATCCCGATGCCCATGATTTCCAGCTGTTGAGCATCGTCCGGCTTCACCAAAGTCGGGTTATAGGTTGTATTATGGAGAGTACCCTGATTCGGAGTGGGGGCTCCTAGAGGCTCGGATCGTTTTGAGAGACCGTTCACATCCGGTCGTGATGCCGTTTGACACGGTCGATCGTTACATGACATGGTACACGAAGTCCTCCCACCCGTTTTTCTTTCCTCCCCGCCGTCGCACCAAGTTTTCTACGGTGCCTCTTTTGGATGAGCCTGAGTTCTGCAGAGCTCTTACATGGAGGTTCTCACTTATCTACAGACAGGCGATGGCATCGTGTGTAAATCGGTTGGTTATAGATATGACCGACTACTTCAGGGTCACGGAGGATGACGACGATGATGATGTAGGACATGAGGACGTTTGATTATTTAGTTATGTTTTATTTTATTTGTATTGTGTTTCTACGGATTATTTTAGATTATTTTATGTTTTGACTTATGTAATGGTACTTTTATTTTTATTATTATTATTTCGGATTATTTTGTGTTCGTATCCAATTTCGAGCCTCACCTCTATTTAAAAAGCTCACTCCACCATCATTTTTCACACAACTGACTATCTCATCTACTTTATCTTCAAAATCTCTTTTGTCATTCTCTCTATTTTCCTTCTTTCCTCCCGCCATGCCTATGAACGATGTTCAAGAGGTTAATTTTATACAAAAAAAATTGATGAAATTGTTAATGAGTTCCCTTTATTATTTCGCCGTTTACTAGTTGTGTTTAATAATAATATCGTTTGGGATTTCATGAATCATTATGAACCTAATCTCGTATCACTACCACAAATGATGGGTACTCTCTATAAGAGAAATAACCCTCATATTGCTTAAATTAATATAACAAAAGGTAAAATTAATAATCGTCATACCTTATCATTTTTATTTCTTATCATTTTCATTTGTTCTTAATAATCATTTGTTATCATTTTCTTTTGTTCTTTAGAATCGAATCTTCTGAAAAGGGATGAACTAAAGAGGATCGAGACAGAGGTGATTGAGTTGTTCAAAAGATGTGAAACCATCATCCCCTACATGACACTATATCAGTTGATGGAGGGTTACTAGGGTAATGATCAGATATTCCATGGCCCGCTTGAGGAAATTCGGACATACCACATTTTTACCGGTTACAAGGAGGAGGAGTTATGGAAGCCAAAGGAATATTCATCTGAAGATTATTCCACTGATTAGTATATTGGTGGTATGTTTATCTTAATGGTGGTATTATGAAGCTACTCTAGACATGTTCAGTCTACTTTAATTTCGCCAACTTTAATTTCTGTCAGCTTTAATTTCCGTCTAGTTTAATTTCCGTCAGCTTTATGTATCTACTTTAATTTCTGTCAGCTTTAATTTCCGTCCACTTTATTTTCCATCAGTTTTATGTATCCACTTTATTTTCCGCCAGCTTTATGTATCTACTTTATGTATCTTCATAGTGTGCAACATTTTGTTCTCTATACCCCGCCCAAGTCATCTCTATTGGAGGCATTGGTACTTCTTGAGGTGGTCCACTACAATGCAACCGCATCCAATGTTGGTGGTGATTTACAATCCACAAAACACCATATGGCACCGGACTTTGAGGACAGCTCCTTAAAGGCAAAAATGTACTACATTGCCATGTACTCGAACTTGTCGGGGTCTTACCTATGACACAAATTGCCCAGTTAAATAACGATGCGAAAACATACAAATCAACGTCATGCATCCAATGTTCTTGTCCACATTCGGTGTTGTTGGAAAATTCAATGCGCCTCAATGTGTTGTCAAACATAGTAAAATCATTATTTGTCACGTAGGCCGCATTAAAAATAATCCTTGTACACCTCAAAACCCCTAATCTCTCGAGCACACCATTCTCGCATCACTAGATGGTCAGTTTCCCGACCCCGGGCAGCATGAGACAATATTCGAAAACCACAATGACCATCGTCACCTAGATCCACCCAACCATAAAAAAACACCACATGTTCTCCGGGACCCCCCATCTTTTATTCCAGCTTGATAAAGGACCCCTAGTGTAGGCCAATTCCAAAGGTGCACCGACCCTCTCCTCATCAAAATCACCAACTGTTGTTTGTTGAGTGGTCGTCGATCCATCTGAACTAGGTGTCCCAAACTTCCTCTTTACATGTTCGAAAAACGACTTGTTCCTAGTAGTAGATCCTCTTGGTCGACCTTTGGGATTTTCTCTAATAGGGGTGGCAATACGTACTCGTCTTCCAGATGAAGAAAGGTGCGCATCTTCTCAATGAAAGATATCTTACTTGCCGGATCACTACTCCTCATTTCATCGACGAGCTCTTCAAAGGCATCATTATCGTTTTTCGGCATTGTGTCATCATTGCCATACTCCAATGTCCTCCAAAATGAATGAATTTGATCAAGGTGAACTCTCTCACCATTGTTTTCCAAACCAACCAAGAGACAAGCACAAGGTAAGCCATGAGTAGTTCTTAAAGCACAACCGCATCCATTTACCAATCCGATCCCTAACTCAATTCCCCTCTTAGTTTCATTTTCCATAATTCTGATAGCTTTTAAGGACACTTTTCCTTTCAACAAAGAAAACAAATGAGAAGTATTACGAGGTTTACTTCTTGACCCTTCGAGCTATCTTCTTATTTTGGAGCGTTGTCCTTCAAGCATAGAATGAATACGGGACCACATGGTATCAAGGGTAAGGCTAGAGCTTTTCAACCAAGCCTTCAAAAGAGAATGAGAGGACTCCACCCGGGAAGTAGCCGTGTTTCCATGATGGAAATACCGGTTCGTGTAGCATAATACGAACCCTGTTGAGTACGAGCCCCATGTTTTCGTCGCATATGTCGCCACTACCTTCCAATTTGTACAAAAGGCGGTCCAACGCAACTCAAACTCTTCCTTGGTAGTAGCATTTATCGCTACATTCCAACCGTGCTCTTCATTGCACATGATATGCTTTGTGCGCCACTCATTCTTTGACCACGATTGTGCTTTGCTCTCAACAGCACGGTTCAAGTGCCAACGACACAACAAGTGAAGTGTAAGAGGATAGACGGACCATAGAGCGGCGATCAAACCAAACTCCCGATCAGTGACAAATGCCGAAATAGATGCTTCGGTGAACTCGAGAAACATACCCAACTTCTTCAATAACCATTTGTACCCATCTTCCGACTCAGAAGGAATCAACACACAAGCAATTAAGAACGAAGATCCACATGGTGTGACACCAACAAGCTCAATGAGTGTCATCTTGTACACATTGGTCTTGTACGTCAAATCAATAAGCACAACATGTGGATAGGTACGAAACAGCTTCACGGCTTCCGGATGAGACATGAAAACATGAGAAAGCTCACATGTCTCGGGCTTCTTCTCATGCCATCGCACATACTTTGCTTCTACAGCTAAGGACAACATTTGTTGAGCGGGATTTCGATTCCCTCTCATTTCACGCCTAAGCTTGGTTGTCTCGCTATATATTTGGGTGCTTTAGGGTTGCGGTTTTTCCGGGGTTCTTTGATGAAGACCGTTTTAATATCTCTCGGGGGAATCGAGGCCCGGACTTGTTGTTTCACATACTCTTTCTCTTCTTCATTTAAACCCGCAAAATGCATATGCCCATCCTTGTACTTTACCAACTTGTGGTTGTGCTTCCCATATCCATTGGCGGTCACACTGTTCCAAAGTATTAAGTATTTACCGTCGAAACCCCGAAACTTGTTTTGCACGGCTCGAATACGAAATTTGGAATCACATTTAGTTGAACTGGATTTTTTCCTAGGATTATCGGGATCATACTCTCCCGGTGGCCTCTCGTACCTTGAACAAAGCATATATGAAGATAACAAGTCGGGTTGGCTACGGTTTTTCGCTCCATTAGTTGCTTTCACCAATGCAAACCCATTATCAAACGCTATCTTTTGGGCCCAATCGAACGCTTAGTCACGAGTATCAAAGCCTATATCCGTCACAAATAAAAGGTTGAAATCGAACCCGTTATCGACAAATTCCTAAAATGAACCCTGTTTACATTTGGTTTTAATTAATATTACGTGCAAAACAAGCGGAAATTACATTTAAACTTACATAAAACGTGCGAAAACACGAGAAATTACACGAAAACACGAAAATACACAAGTAATCTTCAAACAAAACGTTGAACCACCAATTCAACTTCCAGTTTAGACGTTGAACCCTATAGGCAACGTCCAACCTGGATGTTGATATGGGGTGTCAACGTGCAGGTTGGACGTTGCATATAGAGTTCAACGTCTACATTGGACGTTGATGTAGGGGTTCAACGTCACGTTTAGACGTTGAACACTACAGGTAACGTCCAACCTGGACGTTGATATGGGGTGTCAACGTCCAGGTTGGACGCTGCCTGTAGTTCTCAACGTCTAAATTGGACGTTGAACCCCTACATCAACGTCCAATTTAGACATTTCTACCATAACTCGTCCTAAAATCAAATATCAATAATCATAAATTCGACATAAAAACTATAAATCGACTTCAAAAGAGTGTTCAAGAACCATAAAATGGCATAGGCTAGTAACGGAAGACTAACAAAGTAAGGCATATTTGTATTAATCAACATATAATGCATTGGAAAACGTAAGGGAAAAAACAAAATTACGTTAAAGAGTGTGCATAACGTACCGATGAATCGTTGTTCGTAATTGATTACCGTTTAATTTTCACTGAAAACCGTCTTTCAAATTTTTATTGAAGTTGTTTAGATTATTTTATGAGAGTATAAAATTTTTGAGAAAAAGATAGAGAGACGAAGGAGAGAAAAGGGTAGTGAAGGTCTTTTTTATAAAAAACGTCGACGATGTTTTATAAAACGTCGACGATGTTTCGAAGCCCTCTACATTTACTTGATCAAGTCTTCTAGATAGAAGCACTGGAGGAACTCGATGAAAGAGCCTAGAACCTAACACGACCTGAGGTTACACCGATCGCAGACAACAACCTTTATCATGAGTCATGACCTACCCCCTCCCTTGAAACAAGATCCAAGTTCCAAAATAACCAATACATAACCAGTGAGCCCAATTAATAGCTACAATAAATGCCCTTAAAAAATAACTCTAACATGAACATATAGGTCCAAACTTGAAAGCTTTAGATAAACCGATGCGATGCAACTATCACTGAGTATAAATCTGATATGACCCTGCCCAAGTGACACACTTTGCACCACAGTCCCACCTTACAAAATTCTCCTCAATTTATGGTTATAGCTAGTTTAATGTAGACTAGAAGGGAATATCTACTATGTGAAGAGACTCACCATTAAAAGCAAAATTGTACAATTACGTTTTCTCCAACAATTGAGATGACATGTCTAATTGTCTACCACACATGATATATTATAACTGTACAATTTCAGACTTGTACTCCCTCCATTTTTCTTTTTTCTTCCATTATCCTCTTTGGGAATTCTTTTTTTTTTTCTTCCCACTTCTCCTCCTTTAATTTTACAGGAACAATGTAATGACCTTTTACTAAAATGCCTTGTCATTAAACCCCAACTCTTACCACTTCACAACCTATCCCCACAACAGATTAACCCTCTTCACTGCCTCGCCCCATCGACGACCTAACTCACCCAACACCCAACTGCTTCAGTTTTGTGGGTTGCACGGTGGTTTGTGAGGTGTTGGGAGGTGGTTGTGGGTCATTTGTTGGGGTCTTGTCACTACAAGAAATCTTGTTTCAGGCGAATGTATTAAGGCGACTGATACTAGTAGTCGCCAATTTAGCGACTGAAAATATATTCGGGCGACCGAAAATAGTCGCCAAATTGGCGACTGAAACAATACTGCAAGATTATATAAAAAAACTCGGGCGACTGAACAAGCGTTTTGGCGACTACCCAATTCAGTCGCCAATTTGTGTATTATTCCAGAACAACCAAAACTCATCCGCACACTTTGCTTTCACCATTTTTCTTCAAAGTCGAAAAAACCCGAAAAAACCCCACTACAAAGTCGCCACCACCACTACTCCACTCTCTCAACCACCACTCCGACCACCACTCCGACACTAGCTCCACCGGATCTTTGTGCTCTCCTTCTTCTTGTGTTGCTTTGTTTGTTATAATTGGTGAAGGTATATTTGTTCTAATTTCAATCCTTCAATTAATTTAGTTTCTTTGTTTAATTTGTGATTCCTACTTGTATTTAGTTGATTTTATATGTTTATATAAACATTTGTGATGATTATTGGTTTAGATGTTAAATGTTTGTTGTTATTTGAATATTTAGATTAATTGGGGGTTTTTGATTAGTGGTAGTGTTGTTGATATTATTAGTGTTGTTAGCATTAATTTTGTTGGTATTGTTAATATTGATTTGGGTTAGTGTTGTTAGTAATGGGGTTTTGATAATTTTCATGATTTGGGTTAGTGTTGGTAGTATATGGGTTTTGGTTAGTGTTGTTTGATTAGTTTTAGTATGTTAATAATATTAGTGTTATTAGTATTATTTTGTTAGTATTGATAATTTTGATTTGTGTTAGTGTAGTTCGTATTAAGGTTTTGATAAATATGATTGTTTGTGTTAGTGTTGTTAATATTTGGGGTTTTGATTAGTGTTAGTATTTTTTGTACTTGTTGTGTTGGTTAATGTTTAGATTAAAACGAAGAGATTGGAGCGTACATGGATGTACGAAGAAAGACTTTATAAGAAAAGACGTCCTACCGCTAGATTTATAAAGGGGGTTGCCGAGTTTATTGAATTTGCTAAACAACAAGACGAGTATGATTTAGTAGTAAAGAAACTTAGGTGTCCTTGTATTAAATGCAAAAACATGAAATATCTACATGACATTGAGGTTCAAGAACATCTTTATACAAACGGGTTTTGTCCAAACTACTACAATTGGATTTCTCATGGAGAATCTTATTTTTCACTTCCCGAACAATCTCAAATCCCACAAAATGAGAACCTATATAGAGATATGGTAGTTGATGCCTTTGAGTCTAATATTTTCAATAATGATCATATACCAATGAATGAAGAAGAACCACACCCACAAGCAAAAGCCTTTTTTGATATGTTAAAGGCGAGTGAAAAACCATTATATGAAGGGAGCAAAATGTCATTGTTAGAAGCCGCCTCTAGGATAGTAACTTTGAAATGTGAGTACAATTTGCCATTTACTTGTGTTGATGGCATTGCTTCTTTGATTGAGGATGTTATCCCCGGTAATAATGTCATGACCCGATCATTCTACAATACCAAAAAAGTAGTGAAAGGTCTACAACTTCCGCATTACAAGATTGATGCATGTCCCGATGGATGTATGCTCTTTTGGAAGGATGATGCTTTGCTTGACAAGTGTAGTAAATGTGAAAAGGCTAGATATAAGACAATTGAGGAAAGTATTGTCTTGAAGGGTAAAAAGGGAAAGAATGAAAAAAAGAGAGGTGAAAAGAGTAAGAAACCAATACCCGAAAATCCCGTAACTTACTTTCCTCTAGCTCCTAGACTTCAAAGAATGTTTGCTACCAAAAACATTGCCGAGCAAATGAGATGGCACAAGAAAAATCCTCGTACTCCGGGAAAGATGTGTCATCCGAGTGATGGAGAGGAATGGAAGCGGCTTGATATGCTTTACCCCGACTTTGCTGAGGAACCCCGTAACGTGCGACTTGGCCTTTGTACGGATGGTTTTGCTCCATTTGGCCAGTTTGGTAGAAAGTACTCTTCTTGGCCCGTAATGGTCACTCCATACAACTTACCACCTTGGTTATGTATGAAAAAACAATTCATCTTCTTGTCACTAATTATTCCTGGTCCTGATTATCCAAAAACCGCCTTAGATGTTTATTTGCAATCTTTGGTGGAAGAATTGAAACAATTATGGGAAGTAGGTGTGCAAACATATGATGTGTCTTTAAAGCAAAATTTTCAACTAAGAGCTTCATTGTTGTGGACCATTAATGATTTTCCCGCCTACGGTATGCTTTCTGGATGGTCTACCGCAGGAAAAAAAGGCATGTCCTTGTTGCATGTAACAAAGCAAAGCATTTTCGCTACCTTGTTCCAAAAAAGTGAGTTGGTTTGATTGTCATAGACAATTCTTACCGGAGGGGCATGCATTTAGGAGCAACAAAAAAGCTTTCAGAAAAGGTAAAGTGGAGCGGAATCATGCTTTAGATCGACTTCCGGGGGATAAGGTGTGGGATATGGTGATGGTGGTGGTGATAGTGATAATGATAATGAATCAAATGGTGATGATGATGATGACGAATTTGATGATGATAATGACTAATTGGGTAAAGATATATTTATATATATTTTAATTAAGTTTTTTATGTTATTTGATGTTTTTTTTTATGTTATTAACAGTTTATGTTTATGTTTGTTTTTTATGTTATTAACTGTTTCTAACAATTTGAATATTTGCGTAATTGTAGATGGGATGAGGTCGAGGTAGACAACGTGGCGGCGGTTCAAACAGACGTCGTAGTACTTCTTCAGTCGACGAGGAGGAGATGAAGGTTATTGATCAGCAGAGTCCGGTGGTCGAGGAATCGACCAATGACGATGAGTCCTCGGATCAGACATCGGAGACGATCCAGTTCACCCCGGAAGGGAAGATGATACTTGATCCCGCGGGTTTTTGGTAAGACAACGACCAATGTCTTTAATTTATTATTTTATAATTATATTACATTATTTAACATAAATGCATACTATTCCATAATTTATTTTTCAGGTTTTCGTCTCAAAAGGTTGTACGCGGTTGTACTCAGAGTACAAAGATGAAGATGACGGGGGTTGCTCCTACTTGTTGGACAAAGGCTACCTCTACACAAAAAGAGGAATGGTTCAATAATTTTAGGGTATATTATTTTTGTTTATATTTTCTTATATTATTATAGTTTTTAATTAATAATTTATTTTACTAATACTTACCTTTTAAATTGTAGAAAACATTTGACTGGCCGGCCGGATTAGAGTATATTGTACGTCAAAGGTACAATGAGACGTGCACTAGACGGTTAAGGGACAACATGTATAAGGTTGTCAAGAGAAAGAAGGAGCCGGAGCATATGAGAGTTATTTAATTGTTTTTGTTATTTGTATATAGTTATAATTTAACACATTTTATCATATTTTATAATACTTATTTAACTTGTAGGTGGTGCATATGAAGATATGCTTAAATATCGTGAAACTCCGGAGTTTCAGGCTAGGTCGGCCCAAGCATCCAAAAATAAGAAAGGAGGAAAGAAAGATAGAGCGGCTGAGCCGTCACATCACGCAGGATCTCGATCTTTCCTGCACCTAGTTTTGGGTGTAAGTTATAATTTCCACTTTTTCCTCCATTTGAAAATTATAACTTAAATTCTTTTTATTATTAAAATCTTCTTATACAAGTCTTTAATTTCTTCTTTTAGAAGGGTAAGAAGAAAAAAGCTAACACGCTCACGGCTCCGGAGCACTTCCTTGACACCCATTCCCGACTCCAAGACAATAGAAGATATTGGATAAAACCAAAAGATAAGGAATTATATGTAAGTTTCAAACCATTTTTGAATTTTTACAATAAGTTCATTTTTTTGAATGTTTAACAAATTTTGTAGCTATTTTTAATAACAATGTTTATATTTTGTAGGATTCCTTTTTGGCCGAGAAAGTTAGGCAACCCGACAAGTCCGATAACGAGATTTGGTTTGACTTGGTAATGGGTTTCAAGAAGGGGAATGTCTACGGGATTGGGTCGGCCAATATCAGTCGCCTGAATGTTGTTTTCTTGTAGTGTGTGCTTGTGGGTGAGTGGTGGTTTCTTAGGTTGTGGGGGAGGCGGTGGTACACTGGTATATGAGAGCAATAGGAAATGCTGACAAGAATAAAGCAGGTCTATAGGACAGTAAGTGCATGTAGTGTAGTAATCTTTTCCAGTTATCGTAAAAAGTGAAAGAAAGCAAATTGGATTAAAAAAGCAGAGAGTATTTCACCCTTTTTATTTTGAACAAATCTTCCTTGACTTACAGATGATTGGAAGGCCATAAGCGCACAAGATATCTACGCCTTGGGCACAATCCTCCTACAACTGTTATCTCTTGAAACAGGCACATAAGTTAAGGTTCAAAAATCCACGCCAATGGCAATTCAACAATTTGCAAGAGAAGCCAAAATCAAGGACATCATTTCTACAAAGCTAAGTAGCGAAAAAGACTTCGATGAAATAAAACGATTAATTTTAAATTAAAATTAATAAAACAAATTAACATAAATTCACAATTTTCATAAACATAAATATTTATTTCGATAAACTTTTAAATTATCCTTGTTATGAAATAAAACGATTAAAAATTCTGATTAGTAATAAAATAAAAAACAATACCAATTTTTTTATATAATTTTACTAAAGTTTCAATCTTATTAGATAAAATAAAAGAGTACCAAATTTTATTAAATAATCAAGTATTTTAAAAATTTTATATCTAAATATACATTGGTATTATCTATATTTGTCTAAATTTCATTCAACATTTGTATTTTTTTTAAACAAGGTAATTGTTTAACATAAATATATCTTGATTCAAGTCTTGAGAGATTTAGCCACGGTGTTTCTTAATTCGTGGCTAAGCAAATGCATTATTACGGACAAGAGGTATGTCGTCGCTAAAAACCTTTTTTTGCCACGGAACAACTCGTGGCTAAATATACTTTCGCCACGGGTCTGATATAGTTCATGGCTAAAAAATAATGAATAAGAGTTAACTATTAAAGTTCTGCGAGAAAGATAAAATAATTTATCATTAGATACATAAAATATTGAAGAAATAAGATTCGAATTGAATAAAAGAATCAACCATTTGTAATACCAAAGAGGAGAGAACGGAAAAATATTTTTATAGTGCAAATAATATGTAAAGGCATGCATTTTTATAAATGATTTTGATATAGTATTTCTCGTTACACAAACCAGCTATATTGCAACCTATTTACAACGCCTCAAACAGTTGCTCGTAAAAATGGGATATTTCGGTCCAACCAAACAGTGAAAATAGAAATCTAATTTCAACTTTCGGACATAATATATATTTATTCGTTTCAAAATCATAATTTTAACTTCAACAAAAAAAAAACTGCTTATAGTTGTAGTAAAATAAATTGCAGTATTTTCGATAATTCTTAACTTCGCCTATGTTAGTCGTTACATATGCAGTGTTATATAGTAAAAAAGTCTACATTTCTTATAATCTACTTTATATAAAAGCAGAAACATTTTGGATGTTTCTATTGGTTGATGAAATTAATGAATAAACAAGCAATTGGTCCCACCCATTCTCCTTCCTAATAATTAATTACTATCTCTCCTCCCCACCTTTATTAGGCTAATTAATTATTCTTTCAATACAATAAACCTAATTTTTATATGAAAAAAGTTTGTTTTGATTTATAAATAATTTATAATATTCGTCTAAGGAAAAAAAATTCATACTAATAATTCTAAAAAAAACTACTCAAGAAATCATAAAAATCTTATAAGATTTAACAAAATTAGGAAAACAAAACTTAGTCATATAAATTTATAGTTGATAAAAAACCAAAACTTGTCATACAATTTATCTTGCGAAACAAAAATTTATGTTCACTAAATTAGGCCAAATATGCTTTTTAATCAACATGAGATTAGGTTTCACGTCCGGTTAGGAACATTATTTTATGTCTTATTTATTAGAGTAACGTTTCAATAAAGCCTATTTATGAACTCTTTAATCCAATCTTCATTATATTAAAATAGGAACATTTAAAGCCACCACATATCACATCATCATGTTAGTTTTCTTTTTCTTTTTTCTCTCTTTTTCTCTCTTTTTTTTTTTTTCTTTTTTCCGCATTGTATTTATCGGTTTGCATTTTTACACTAAAGTAATTTATCTTAGAAATACAATCATTTGAACATGCAAATTTTTAATAATCCTAAATTATGAATTAAAACTTTACATTAATAATAAATTACATTGATGTAAAAAAATACTGAAATTTAGTAATTTAAAATTACAATCAACAAAAAGTTACTGAATTATATAATTTCACCTTACACAGTTTTGCTAGGGCAAAAAAAAATCAATAAATAAGTTCACAAGAACCCACCGCTTTAGTAAGATTATTTAAAAATCAGTTAGTTAATAAATATTACAGAATTTAGGTGATATCATTCTAATTTGTAAAATATCAATATTAATTACTCAATAAATACATTAACAAACTATTTAACCGTTAATTCATATAATACAATATGGATCTAGCATGTCCTATATCAAAATAAAATTTGAAAAAATGATTTTTAAACTGAAAAAATATAAAACTCCAAAAAAAATCTTATTTTAGTTGGTTTTAAGAAAATACGGAAAAAAAAGTTACTTATTGTAAATCTCTCGCTAAATAGTCATACTAAAATCTACTTAGATAGATCCAATAAATTTATCAAAGTGCCATTTTTTATGTGTTACAAGCGTAAAACCATTAAAAAATTATCTTCGTTAGACTAATTACATGCATAAATAATACTTATGTTATAACCAAAAAAAGAATAAAAATTAACCATGTTGATTAGAAGCATTTAAAAATAAATCTGTCATTCTTGAGGTGAAGTGCTACATACATAAATGTACAGTGGATAGTTTTTTTTTCTTTTTCAAATTAAATGGTTTTCAAATTTATTAACTATATAAACAAAAAAATAATGTGAGATAAAGGAAACACATGCATACATTTATACGAAAATGAGATAGGGGAGAATAGAAGAAGATAGAAAGATAGAGACGTAGGCGATATGGAGGGAATGAAGATAGTCGGTCTTTTAGTGACGTGGGATTTTGGTGATGGAAAGGGTGGGATTATACATGGTCATATGGTGGTGCTTATGGATTCTCAGTAACACTACAAAAAAAAATCTGAATAGCGACGGACAATTCCGTCGCAAATACCCTTAATTCCGTCGCAAAAAGGCATTTGCGACGGAATTTCCGTCACAAGCACTGCGTCGCAAATTCCGTCGCACACACTATTCAATTTTTTTTTTTTTTTCCATTTTATCATTTCGCGCGTGAATTCATCTCGCCCGATTTTTTTACCGCATGTTTTTCCGCTTCAATTCATAAGTCACATATTCAATGTAAGAAGTGGGCGATTCTATATAAACATAAGAAATGTGCTGTTTTTTTTTCCGATGTGGGATGGATTTGCGACGGAATTTCCGTCGCAAATCCATTAATCCGTCGCAAATATATTTTCCCGCGCGAGCCAAAAATTCCGCGCTAAAAAAAAATATTTGCGACGGAATTTCAGTCGCAAAATCCGTCGCAAAATGATGTATTGCGATGGAATGCAATCCGTCGCAAAACATCCGTCGCAAAACATCAAAAATTCCGTCGCAAAGTCAATTTTGTGACGGTTTTGAATTCCGTCGCAACAAATCCGTCGCAAAATGCCTTTTTTGTTGTAGTGTAAGTTCTGTTTAAGACATACTATTCGTCTTAAGTTTAAGACGAGTCAAACAAAACCATATAGTGGTAATAAAGACAAAAATTTCCGTATTTTTCAGGGAACACGTGGGGTGATTTGATATGTATTTGAACTGTGTTATGTTTAAGACATATAGTGTCCGTTTTAAATAGAATTTGTGATGGATTATCTGAAGTGTTAGGACTTTGTTTATTCCTTAGTTTGGCCCAATTCAAAATAGATTGTACCCGTTTAATTACGAATCCATCCATTTAACATGAGCCGAAATCATGTCGATAAAATTTGCTAAATTAAAATGTGTAAATGCGAATGAAAATCGTGTTATTTTCATTTCGCCGATGTTAGATGTAACGATATTGCTTATTTTCATCATTTTTCAGATTATTTTATAATACGTATATATCGAACATACATGCCTTAAATTGAAAAAAAAAATATGCACAATTTGTGAAGTTATATTAATTTATTATTCATACTATGTTTTTTATTTTATACTCCGTAGTTGATAAGAGTCAACAAACAATACGGCTGGTTTGTGAAATAAGTCAATAATTATTGTCTAATACTAAGTTCTCTACTCTCGGATATTACAAACGTTTCCCTGGCGTATTTCATAATGTGTTTTGCAAAGCAATGATGCTTACACAAATATGCTATATTTTCTAATCTTATTAGATTTTTCTACTATTTGTAAATGATACGAAGTATTGTTCGAAATTTAAATTTTAATTAATAGTTATTGAAATTTTATATCAATATTTATGCATTAAATCGGATATTTTCTATACAAGTTTAATACCAAATCCGTGCAATTTTGCACGGGTATAAAACTAGTTTTATTTTAAAAGAGGTATGATTAGATTTATTTTATAAACCCATTTTTTTTACTATTTATGTGTAATGGTCTTCATAATTTTTATTTAGTTATACTTCTGAAAAAATAATTTTTATTTAGTTATACTTCTGAAAAAAATTCTACACCAATCTAAAGTAATATTCCTTATTTAACAAAAAAAATTACTAATGTAATCTTGTTTGTTCAAAATTTATGTGTAAAATTCATAGTCTAATATCTATTCCTAGTGGTCTATGTGTTTGAAACTGGTTACGATCTGGAGCCTAACAAATAGACGCATTTAATTTTAGATAATTATTAAATAATAAAAAATTTAAATTATGAGATTTCACTATACCTATTAAATATTTATGTCAGCCAAATTTTAATTGGAGATAAATTAATTGAGAAATGAATTAAACGACTTTCCATTCCATAAAGGCTCTCCCGTACCCATACCCACCAAGAAACTCTCGTACCTATCCCTCCCAATCACCCATGGCGGATACAAGTTTCCAATACTATACCTGCCTCAACGGGTAGAAATATAAAACAGTACCCGCCCCACTTAACCATTAACCCGCTACACCATAATTTTACTCGGTAAACGTTTTTTCAAACGTTGGTTTAATCACTACTAATTTCCAATTTTTTGATTTTGTCTTTATAATTCTAGTTTTCTACCAAAGAAGTTAGTAAAAACTTTATAAAATAGCTTTATTAACATAATAACTATTAATTTCTTTTATGATTGGCGGGTAGGCGGTTATGAAGTGGGTAAGATTTAAAATTCATCCCCGCCCCACTTTCATTGGGGGTACAATTTTTGTACCCGTACCCGCCCCACCACTCGCCAAAGCTCTACCCAAACCCGCCCTAACTGAGGCGGGTGCGGGGCGGTATCCACTTGTACCTCCCACTAACATCCTTATGTCTGATTGTGAACTTGCAACTACACCTATGAACGCAAATGAAAAGTTGCAGCGAGAAGATGGAACCGGGCTTACTGACGGAAAGTTTTACAGAAGCATTGTTGGAGGTTTGAACTACCTCGCGCATACTAGACATGATATTGCCTTTCTTGTAACTGCGGTCGCTAGGTATATGCACAACCCGACCAAACAACATCTAGGAGAAGCAAAGAGGATTATCCGTTATGTAGCTGAAACTCTAACTATGGCATTTGGTACACTAAAGTACCAAACTTAAGGTTCAAGCTAGTTGAGTTAAGTGACAGCGATTGGGCTGGTAGCTTAGATAATCGCAAACGCACCTTTGGTCATGTGTTTGGTCTTGGCTCAGGTGCTTTAATCAGGAGCTCAAAGAAGCAAGAAGCAGTAGCACTTTCGTCATCTGAAGCGGAGTATGCTTTTGTATCTTCAGCAGCTCTTCAAGCTCCGTGGCTCCAAAAATTGCTAGCTGACGTCCATGTTGAAAAAAATGAAGGTACCGTAATTTATTGTGACAATCGGTCAACGATTGCAATGGCAAAAAAATCCCGCTTTTCATGGAAGAATAAAACACATTGATGTCAAATATCCTTTCCTACACAAGCTAGTAAGTGACAAAAAAATTGAGCTTATATTCTATGGCACAAACGAGCAAGTGGCATATGTTTTTACGAAGTCGATTCCGCAAGCTAAGCATCAGTTCTTCATATCTCAACTAGGCATCTATGGGAAGTGTTGAACATTAATTCAAACTGGTTCCTGTTGTTTAGAAATGAGTCAGTTAGTTATTATCTTGTTAGAGTCACTTAAGGAGTCTATGAGCAATTTTAGGAAGTAAATAAGTTAGACCTACTCTTGTGGGTAGTTTTCAGATTTCTAGCTTTCTAGTTAAGGTCTTATTTAGTATAAGTAGTCCTTATTTGTATTCCTTGATTATCACAAAAAATAATGAAATATCTCAAGTTTTAGTCTAATAGCTCATATCTTATATTTAAGTTTATTGGTCAATGGGCATTTATAATATTTTACCAATTTTTCTTAAACACGGCTTCTAATCAAATTAAGACCATAAAGGTGGAATAGAGGGGATATTTGTGACCTACCACCGTCTCCCCATCCCCACTGCCTTTGCTACCCGTTATCCTCTTTTCCCTCTCTTCTTTGTTCACACCTTCGCTTTGTCTTCTCCGTGCATGCGAGGCAAACAATAACTTTCTCACCATTTAACTAAAGTTGCTACAGAGTACCATTTAACTTTGTATGATTGCAATGGATGCCTTTTGTTAGTGTTATTACTCGTACGTAAATAAGGGTGAGAGAAGTTTTAGGAGGGCGAAGTAATATAATGCATTAAGGTTAGTTAGGGAAAATATCAAAAATTTAGTTAAAAGTGTCTAATTTGCCACTACATTCGAAGTACTTAACCACATATATAAATATAGGGTAATGATATTTTCATTGCATAAACCCTGCCAGGAAAAATTCATAATAATATTACATTATATATATATATATATATATTTTGGCTTAAAATAAGATATACCAGTAAAATAACCTTGGTTAATTTGACTGACAATCGTAAAATACGGATACGCAAGGTGGAGACAAAGGTTACTCCTCCACATGGTCTCAATCCACCAAACTGCTAGAAATTTAATACCGAACCTTAGAATGTTATTCTATTTTCCACAATGAAGAATGAAGGGCATCTTATAACCCTAGCTACATTGGTTCCTATAGTGAAAGTCTGAAAGATCACAAATTCTTATTTCAGACGGAGGTATCCGTCTTAAGCTTAAGACGGATACAATATTCTCTCACAAAATACCCATCAAGGGTGAGTGGAGAGCATATGGGAGGATCCCACCTTGTCCCCTCTACCCATTTCCTCTCACAAAATACCCGTTGTAAGATCCGACCCGTCTTAAGCAAGACCTACTGCTGAAAGATAAAGAGCATCAATAATAATCTTTTTCACTAAAGACGAACTTTTATGTCGCACCCCTGTGTATGTGCCCTTTAATACATCTAGACCATCAATAACTCTTTTACACACTCAAGAGACTTACGTGTCGCCACGCTGGCATAAACTTCTTACGTGTCGTTCTATCAATGGCCGGGCCGCATGCAACAAGCAATGAACTCTGTGCTTTAGGCCCTTGGCTAAGCACACTTTACGTGAGCATTTTTGTGATTTGGCATGTGTAACATGTTTTGTGTGCATAACGTCTATGATTTTGCTACCTATAAAAGCAATATACAAGCTCTGTTTAGAAATATATCGGAGTGTGAAGAGTCAAGGGCGAGATCACCTAAGAGGGGGAGCGGCTGAATTAGGTGTGTATTTAAAATTTTAAGCTTAATTAAAGCTTCTTTAAAAACTCTATGATCACTACACTACTTAGAAGAAAGGAGAAGTTGATACTTCGAACTAGAAAGTTAGAAGTATTCAACAACGATTCAGCAAGTAAATGTCACAGTGGAACCAACAGTGAAATCTGATTGTAGCGGAAATATTAAAAACAAAATAGACAAAACTCAAGGATGTTTTTTAAATTGGTTCGGTCACTACTACGCGACCTAAATCCAACGTTATCTTATTAAACATCTTTGACGTAAACTCAAACAAACAAAGACCCCGAATAATAAAACAACTCACCAACCTACTCCGGTTGCTATTTGCTCAATGCTACTCCGCACCAAGACTTATGCTCAAAGCTACTCCGCTAAGAGACTTCCCCAACTCTTTCGAGTTGCTATTGCTCAAGGCTACTCCGCCAAGAGACTTCCCCAACTCTTTCGAGTTGCTAGTTGCTCAAGATAACTCTATCTTAAGACTTGTTCTACTCGTTTGTTACAAGACTTGTGTTTCTCAAAATGTTCACAAAATGAACGGTGGAGAAAACGATTAAGTACTAACACGAGATCATCGAACACAATACATGCTTTGTTGCAACGAACTAGCTCTTTGTAAAAGACTTAAGAAAAATATTTTGCAAAACAATTAAGTATGAAATGTTAAATGATTTTTGCAAAGATAATTACTCAATAAAACTCAAAGTCTTTTAAGCTTGAAAATATTTTGTTGTTGCACACTTGTTCAAATGAAATAAGCATGGTATTTATAATGCAAAGTAGAGTATACTTCACACTAAAAATAAGACACTACAATGTAGTACAAGTGTTAGAAAATATTAAACAATTGAAGCTTGAACAACAATAAAGGTGGTTACTTGAGGCACATGAAAACCATGACCCCTTATGCAAGCCAAATGAATGCACAAGAAACTTAATTTTGCAGCCACACTTAGACAAATAAGGGTAGTTTTTTCAACAAGAAAGAGCATAAATGGTAGAGACCAAATAAAGAAAAAGTAAACAACCCATTTTTGGCAAATGTCTTTTTGTGCAAGCTACCTCTTCTCCAAGACAGCTAAAAGCTTCCTTTCAATTATAAAGATCAAACCAGAATTTTTAGCAATGTAAAGTGTTGATCAAAAGTTTGGAAAGTTATTTTCAAGAGTTAAAACATTTTCGAAATACTTAAGAGCCAGAACTGTCAGTTTTGAAGTACTTAGCATGAATCGAGTTTAATGATCTCTTATACAACACTATGACTCTAACAATGACGATCTTCATCTCTTGATCTTCTTGTACAACCTTGAACGATTAGTTGAGCTTCCATAGCTATAAGATTAAAACTTAAGAGGCACACATTATATTAACAATAAGATTAATTTGTCTTAAGGCATCATCAACCAATCTAATCTAGAAATGGTTTCAACAGAGTGGATCAATTTCTAGTAAACCCATTCAATTAAAATAAAAATATCTATTTCTTTCGAAATGGCAATCGTTTCATTGATCATGGGTTCAAGGATTTACACCCGGGAATTTTTCAAAGAAACGGAGACTAAAGAAGATTTTGGTGTACTTCGGAATGATCAAAGACGCTTCGAGTCTTCTCTAATAAGAGGATCCGAGTGTGATGGTGACGATGATGATGACGGAACCTATGATTATGTACCAGCGGCTTAATTTGTTGTTAGGTAGGAATGTAGGATGGGCTAAAAAAATGATGTAATATCTTAAATTAGTTAATTTTGTTATTAGTGTAATTTAGTGAACTTGAGCCAATTAGGGAGGTAAAATGGGGTAATTTAACTCTAAATGTTTGCTTCAAAGCAATCAGGCTTCTTTAGTTTCACTAGGTGCAGACTAACTTCACAAGTTTCAATTATTTTGCATCACAATTAGATCTATCTATATCTTCTCTTCAATTAAACTCGTTTTTCTTTAATAATTTAATATTAAAAAAAATTGTTTCCCAATAATTTATTTTTGAAAAATGATAAATCCTAAGTCTAGTGTTCGACTTCAGTGATAGTCATAGTGCCATTTTTTTTCCTTTCCTCTCAATTTAATTCCGCACTTCACGTAATAATTTATATTTTCGCTAACCCAAACTTTTAATCCTAAGTTCGCCCGTATAATGATCTGTTTGCTAGGTATACACCAATCTGCTAGAAGTTTAATACCGAATCTTAGGATGTTATTCTATCTTCCACAATTAGGAATGAAGGGCATCTAACAACCCTAGCTACAAATTGTTTGCTATAGTGAAAGATAAAGAGCATCAATAATAATCTTTTTCACTAAAGACGATCTTTTATGTCGTACCCCTTGTGTGCCCTTTAATACATCTAGACCATCAGTAACTCTTTTACACACTCAAGAGACTTACGTGTCGCCACGCTGGCATAAACTTCTTACGTGGCGTTCTACCAATGGCCGGGCCGCATGCAACAAGCAATGAACTCTGTGCTTTAGGCCTTTGGCTTAGCACACTTTACGTGAGCATTTTAGTGATTTGGCATGTGTAATATGTTTTGTGTGCGTAAAGTCTATGATTTTGCTACCTATAAAAGCACTATACAAGCTCCATTCAGAAATATATCGGAGTACATCAATTTCTAGTAAACCCATTCAATTAAAACCAAAAAAATATCTATTTCTTTCGAAATGTCAATCAATTCATTGATCATGGGTTCAAGGATTTACACCCGGGAATTTGTAAAAGAAACGGAGACTAAAGAAGATTATGGTGGGCTTCGAAATGATCCTGGCTTCGAGTCTTCGCTAATAAGAGGATTCGAGTGTGATGGTGACGTTGATGATGATGGAGCTTATGATTATGCACCAGCGGCTTAATTAGTTCTTAGGTAGGAATGTAAGATGAGCTAAATTAAATGATGTAATATCTTAAATTAGTTAATTTAGTTATGAGTGTAATTTAGTGAACTTGAACCAATTAAGGAGACAAAAGGGGGGTAATTTAACTCAAAATGTTTGCTTCAAAGCAATCGGGGTTTCTTTAGTTTCACTAGGAGCACATTAACTTTACAAGTTTATTTTAATTATTTAACATCACAATTAGATTAGATCTATTAATATCTTCTCTCAATTAAACTCGTTTTTCTTTAATAATTTAATATTAAAAACAAGTGCTTTAGCATAATTAATTTATTTTTGGAACTGATAAATACAGATCTAAAGAGTTACATTTAATTAAGGAGTTTTTTTTTTGACAACTTTAATTAAGGAGTTAAAGAGGAAGTTAATACATAATATTGTAACTATATATCTTAGCCAGATAAACAAGCTGAATAAAATGTTGTGTATTGATTAAGTTAGAAATATAAGCTGTACAGAGGTTCTTACTTTTTTACATACAAGGTTGTTATAACCAACTAATTTCCTAACTAACAACTTCTATATTGCTAATACTCCCCCCCTAAGCTTAAATGTCATTTGGAAAATGCATACCAAGCTTGATGAAAAGAAACTTGTGTTGAACCGCCCCTAAAATTAAAGTTTAATCATCAAACAACAAGCTGCAGGCCAGTTCTGATATGCATGTTTAGGCAAAAAAAATCCCTCTTGCAGCTTGTCACGCACATACTGGCAATCGATGCTCAAGTGCTTGGTGCGTTCATGAAACACAGGGTTCTGAGTTATGTGCTCAGCAGCCCTGTTATCACAGAATAAGGTGATTGATACATAGGAACAACCACGCGCACCTTCAAAATTCTGAGTAGGGCAGCCATCTAGATCATTTCAGAAGCAGTAGTAAATGACATACTTCAATAGTCAGACTCCGTTATGCTCTTACTAACTGTACGTTTTGTTTTGCTACAGAGTACCATTTAACTTTGTATGATTGCAATGGACGTCTTGCATGTCAGTACTAGTGCAATTACACGTACGGGCAATGACAGAACTGAGATAAATAAGGGTGAAAAAAGTTTCAGGAGGGTAAACTAATAATGCATGAATGTTAGATACGGAAAAATATTTCAAAAATTTAGTTAAAACTTTCAAATTTGCAACTACATACATTGGAAGTATTTAACCACATAGAAAATTAAAAAGATAATGATATTTTCATTGTGTTAACCCAGATAAATTCATGATGCAGATTTTGGATTAAAATAAGGTATTCATGAATTTTATACCTTGTTTAATTTGATTTTCAAGCGTCGAGAACTGAATGTGACATTTTTTACTATACGTTGAGACAAAGGTTACCCTCCACAAGGGTCTTAATGCACCAAACTAGAGGCTGCAAACAATAACGCGACCCAAAAAAATGATACGAACCCGACACAAAATTAACGGGTTTGTGTTGAGGTTTAAGGACTCATTTATGTAAGTACACGAAAACGACAAGAGAATTAATTGCGTCGGGTTTAGATTGGGCTCTCAAAACACAAACCCGACACGAATGACCCATTTACTTAAATCCTAATTTTTATTATTTCTCCTTCAAATACTAATATTTACACTTTTCAAATATTGACATGACACAAAACACGACACGAACCCGACACGAAATTAACGGATTAGGGTTGAGGTTTGATTACCCATTTATGTACGTCGGGTCGACACGAACACGACAAAAATGTAATAGGGTCGTGTTTGGGTTGAGGGTTCATGACTCGTTTAACATGTGACCCGAACATAAACCCTATACTACAGGCGAACCCAATAGGTGGCAAGGGGTAGCGGCCGTTACCCCTAGGGGTGGCAATCGGGTCAGTCGGGTCGGGTTTGGGTCGGGTCATATCGGGTTCGGGTCGTATCGGGTCAGACAACCCTTTCGGGTCGGGTCGGGTCGGGTTGGGTCGTTATCGGGTCGGGTCATTTTCGGGTCAAATGATACATCGGGTCGGGTCGGGTTAGGGTCGGGTCGTAATCGGGTCCGGTATTTTTTCGCAATACTTCAATATTTTTCCATTAAATCTAGTTTTAAATTATTATTTGGTTTAATTAATTCATTATTAAGTCAAACATATCAATTTAAACAATAAATCACTTTCATTTTGATCATTATTAAGGTTAATAATTGTCAGGGCGCCAATTTAATCAGGTCAATATCGGGTCGGGTCAATGTCGGGTCGGGTCTGGGTCGGGTTCGGGTCACTGATTTTCGGGTAGTCAACGGGTTACGGGTCGTCAACGGGTCGGGTCGGGTCGGTTTCGGGTTGCAGTATTCTCGGGTCGGGTCGGGTCGGGTCGGTCTTGCTCGGGTTTCGGGTCGGGTCAGACTTGCCAGCTCTAGTTACCCTAAAAAAAAAAACACTTTAGACATTGGTATTTCGCTACCCCGAATCCGTTAATAAAGCAATAAGTAAAATATAAGGCATTAACTACTCACCAAAATTGATGTTTCCCAGCGGTAGAACTTCTAGTTTTACATACACTAATAACTCTAGTGTTCGACTTCAGTGATAGTCATAGTGCCATTTTTTTCTTCCTCTCAATTTAATTCCGCATTTTACGTAACAATTTATATTTTTGCTACTCCAAACTTTTAATCCTAAGTTCGCCCTTATAATGATCTATTTGCCAGGTCTACACCAATCTGCTAGAAGTTTAATACCGAATCTTAGGATGTTATTCTATTTTCCACAATCAGGAATGAAGGGCATCTAATAACCCTAGCTACATTGTTTGCTATAGTGAAAGATAAAGAGCATCAATAACAATCTTTTTCACTAAAGACGATCTTTTATGTCGCACCCCTTGTGTGCCCTTTAATACATCTAGACCAGTAACTCTTTTACACACTCACGAGGCTTACGTGTCGCCACGCTGGCATAAACTTCGTACGTGGCGTTCTACCAATGGCCGGGCCGCATGCAACAAGCAATGAACTCTGTGCTTTAGGCCTTTGGCTGAGCACACTTTACGTGAGTATTTTAGTGATTTGGCATGTGTAACATGTTTTGTGTGCGTAATGTCTATGATTTTGCTACCTATATAAGCACTATACAAGCTCCGTCTAGAAATATATCGGAGAACATCAATTTCTAGTAATTAAACCCATTCAATTAGAAAAAACATCTATTTCTTTCGAAATGGCAATCACTTCCTTAATCATGGGTTCAAGGATTTACACCCTGGAATTTGTCAAAGAGACGGAGATTAAAGAAGATTTTGGTGAGCTTCGAAATGATCAAAGAGGCTTCGAGTGTTCTCTAATAAGAGGATTCGAGTGTGATGGTGACGATGATGATGATGGAACCTATGATTATGCACCAGCAGCTTAATTAGTTCTTAGGTAGCTAGGAATGAAGGATGAGCTGAATGAAATGACGTAATATCTTGAATTAGTTAATTTTGTTATTAGTGTAATTTAGTGAACTCGCACCATTTAGGGAAACAAAAGGAGTAATGTAATCTTAAATGTTTGCTTTTGGGCGCAATCAAGCTCCTTTAGCTTTACTAGGTGCAAATTAACTTCACAAGTTTCAATTATTTTGCAATTAATCTAAATTAATGATTTATCTATATCTTATCTTCAATTAAACTTTTTTTTTTCTTCAAAATTTAATTTAATACTCCGTAGTAAAAAAATTGTTTTAGCATGATTAATTTTTGTATCAATGGAATGTAATAGAAAAAATAAAACACTTTATGGGGGTAATTTTATTTTTTCTATATTATGCTATAATTTTAAAAAGGAGGGATTAATTTCTTTTACAATTATACAGACTATAAAAGTTAAGAAGGAAATTAGAATCATCAAAAAAAGAATTGTTTTTAAATTAAGCAGTAAAGAAGATAAAACTATTGACAATAAATTACAAATAATGTTTATTTCGAATTAATTGTAGAATAACACAATATATGAATTTTACAAAAAAAAAAAAATACGGAGTACAACATATAGACTAATTTCCACTTAGTGAAACTAAAGAAATCTTATAGTAGCACCTAAGAGAAAACGCTCGGATTAATCTGATCGGGCAACACAATTTATTTTGGGTCATGCTCTTCCATATTACCATATACATGATTTACTTAATACGGAGCATGTACATAATTGACCATTATATGCTTGTTATTGTTACACCCGCATTTGTCATTTTGTTTCAAGTCGATAAATCCTCACAAATTACTCACTCCCGCTATCACCTACCAACCACCACGTACAACCATGATGCACGACCCTCCCCTACCGATCTTCTATTGAACGTTCGTTCTCTTGCGAGTTGCCGGAAAGACCCACCCAAAACCACTTAGAGTCTTAGACCCACCTCCACTGATTTAGAAGCAAACATATTAGCCAAATACTCCAACTTTGGGTCAACACTTGGTCTTGCTTCAGACGGACTATTTTGGTCTGAAGCAATAAGACGGGATTTTGTAACCACTTTACAGTTAGATGTAAATACTATTGAAAACAAGTTGATATAAGCTGTGCTTACATTTTATCAAAAAGTGCCAACATAATCCTGTCTTATTTTTCAGACGGAAATGGTCCGTCTGAAATAAGAACTTGCTTTGGGTCAATAAACACAACTCTGTAGTTGTAAGGCAAGATTTTTTTTAAGAAACAGTCGTTGTAACTTTTGATGTGAAAGCTAAATGTTGGGTCATGCTCTTTCATATACATGATTTCGGGCATTTTGCGTACGTTCCACATTTTGTTCGAGTATAACTACTTGTTACTTAAGCATGCTGAATTGAATAAAATTTACCCATGTAGGATATTTTACCACATAAAAATATAGATATCCCTGATAATTCCAGTAATAATTAGCTGTGTGCTTCAGGCCTTGTTAACTAAGAGTGCCTAAGCACACTTCACGTGAGCATTCTTGTGTGATTTAGCATATGTAACATATTTTGCGTGTGTAAATATATGATTTTGCTACTATAAAAGCCTTATAGATTCTCCGTTAACTCTAAAAAAATATCGAAGTGCATCTCTTTCTAGTAAACTCATTCAATTAAGAAAAAGAACTCTATTTCTTTCGAAATGGCAATCACTTCTTTGGTCACGGGCTCAAGGATTCACACTCGCGATTTTGTCAAAGTAACTGATACTAAAGAAAATTTTGGTGGTTTTCAAAATTATCAAAGAGGCTTCGAGTCAGATGGTGACGACAATGACGACAATGATGGAACCTACGATTATGCCCCTGCTGCCTCTTCAAAGAAACGCGCTCTTTGCAAGAGACTTTTGCAGCGGTTACACAGTTCTGTCGCAAAAATGACTTTGTGTGTTGCACTACAAAATTGCGATGGAAATTTATTTTTCCTACGGAAGTTGGGACGGAAAGAAAAAAATTGATGCTAAAGAATTTGTGACGGAAATTGAAAAAAGATTTTTTTTTATAATCTGTTGCAAATTTCGTTGCAAAAAGGATATCTGTCGCAAATTTAGTTTTTTTTTGGTTCAACATCGGAAGAATTTCACTCATTTCTTGTGTTTCTAAATAATGTTACTCTTTGGATTTTAAGCATGTGTACTAGACTCCAAGGATATAAAAGTATTTGTGCACTTTTTTTGGATACAAAATGAAATTGATGGGAAAAAATCTTAAAAGAATGTTAACATTTTTTTATAAAGTTCCGTTGCAAATTTCGTATCCCCAAAAAAATTTAATAATTTGAAATTTGCGATGAGCTACGCCTTCGCAAAAAGAGCCATTTGCAAGTATATTTTGCTACAAATTGTGTCCGTCGTAAAAAGAGTCATCTGGCGATGAGATTTTGCTACTAAAGAAGATTTTGGTCGTCTTCAAAATAATGAAAGAGGCTTCGAGTCTTCTCCAATAAGAAAATGCCAAGGGTGATGGCGACGATGATGAGGGAACGTATGATTACACATAGACCTAGCAAAACTGACCCGACCCGAATAACCCGACCCGATAAGGCTGACCCGAGACCTGAAAGTGACCCGGAATTGCCTGACCCGAGGATGACCCGAAACCCGAATAGACCCGACCCGACCCAGACCCGACCCGAACCTTGACTGACCCGAAAGAGACCCGACCCAAAATAACCCGACCCGAAACCACCGACCCACACACGACCGATTTGAAATGATCCTAAATTACCCAATTGATTGTAATTAGGGGTGATAATGAGACGAGACGACCCACGTGCAGCTCAAGCTCGGCTTGGTCCAAGTCGGCCCGTGCGAGTTTGCCTCGACGCGGGCTTTACTCGAAAACTAACTTGATCATTTTGACCTGAAAATGGCCTAAATAAATAGAATATGAATCTAAAATAACCCGACCCAAAATGACCCATACCCGAAATGGCCCAAACCCGAAGTGACCCAAACCCGAAACTGACCCAAACCCGAAAGCGACCCGACCCGAAAGATTGAGCAAACCCGAGATGACCCGACCCAAACTGACCCGACCCAAACCCGACCCGTTTGACCCATTTGCCAGGTCTAATTACACACCAGCATCTGAGTTTTGCTTATTAGATAGGAATTTGGGATGAGCTAAATGAAATAATGTAATCTCTTAAATTAGTTAATTTTCCTATAATAATAGAGTAAATTAGCAAAACAGGTCGAAAACTCTAACTAAAACAGTAACAATATTACAATATTACTCTAGTGTACAAATGGCTTCGGCAAATCCTAACTAAAAGCATCAAATTTTTCATTACCTGTAGAGTAAGCATCAAAATTTTAACAACTAGCTAAAAGGCGACCCAAAAGTGCTCGACTATTAGCGTTAGTGGAAACTTATAAAGAAGTTACGAGGAGTCCATAGGCGGTTTTTCTTTTACAAAATATGATAGTGTCCGTCACAAGCTTAAGACGGTTACCATATTCTCTCACAAAATACCCATCAAGGGTGAGTGGAGAGCACATGGGGGGTGCCCACTTTGTCCCCTCTGCCCATTTCCTCTCACAAAATACCCGTCGCAAGATCCGATCCGTCGCAAGCAAGACCTACTGTTTAGTTTTAGACTCCTTTTCAAGAGGCTCTTACTAATTATATTAGTGGACACGTGTAACTCCCATCTTTACACCATCAATATGAAATACGAGTTTGCACAATAAAAATACAGTTGATCTCACTTGTGACTGACATATCCGTCACAAGCTTGTGACGGGTTTGATTCCTCTAATAAGAAGGCAAGTGAGAGGGCAAGTGGGGATCCAATAGATTCCAACTTGTTTTCCTACTAACTTCTTATAAGAGATAATTCGACCCGTTACAAGCTTATAACGAAAATATCTGTCATAAATGAAAATTTGTGACAAAAATATGCACCTGTATATCTTGATTCTTGGACAAGTCTAAACCAACTTGCGGAAAATTGGTAACGGGTAACAACGTTTCTTCCCGTGTCACACGCATGTGAAATTCCAATGCAGAAGTAGAATATTCTAATTTCCACATTGGGAATGAAGGGCAATCAAGAAGCCTTAGCTAATACTCGCTCTGTCCAGGTCAATTGTTATCATTTTATTTTTGCACAAAAATCAAGGAAAGAGTGGATGATAAGTGCACAATAGTATTCATAGAAAACTTCCCTAATATATAAAAGACAACAATTTACTGAGACACGCTAAGAAAGAATAAGACAACAATTGACCGATGGAGAAAGTAGCTATATTGGTCCATAGTGAAAGATAAAGAGCATCAAAATCTTATACTCGTATGTTGCGAGACATAAAAGCAATTGATGCTAGCATAAACCTCCTACGTGGTGTTCCGTCATAATAGACCTTTGGCTAAGCACACTTCACTTGAGCATTCTTGACTTTGGCATGTGTAACATTTTAGCAAGTTTTGTAGTTTCTATGATTTCGCTATCTATAAAAGCATAATAACTTGTCCGTTGTTACTCAAAATATACATCTATTTCTTGCAAGACTATATAACTAGAGATTTCAATATTTTTTGAGGAAATGCCAGTCCTTACGTTAGTCTTGGGTTCGAGAATTGGTTCCGAGGAATGTGTCCTAGTAGCCAATAGTAAACATGATTACATTGGTAGTTTTTCAAATGGTCAAAGTTGTTTTGAATTTTGCTCGATGGGAGAGTGCGACGCAGATGGGGATGACGATGATGATGGAACCTATGATTATGCACCTGCTGCTTAATTTGTGTTAGGTAGAATGTATGTAATGATTGCGGTGTAATCTTTTTGGTTATTTTTGCGCTTAAAATGTACTCTGTATTCATTAATTGTGCTTACATACGTTATGTAGCACAAATTGTTTTACATGTCGGTTTTGTTATAAGAACGACTGATTAACGATCATTCGAAGAAATGAAAGTTGGATTTTCTTACAAATAATGCAAGGATGATATACTTGATGTCTTGGTTAGTCAGAGGCGGATTTAGGGGGGGGGGGATTTTATATTAAGTACGGAGTACTATTTATGAGACATTGCTATTAAAACAGAAACATAACAGAGCTAAGTTGGTATGTGTATTATTGATTTTCTATGTCAACTCGAGTTTGATCCTTGCCACCTTCAATTTTTAGCAAATTACATTTTTTTTTATAAAGTTAGGATGTTGGATGATAACATTTAATAATTTATGGTGTTGATAGGATTTGAACCCCATCATTTGTACAAAAGTTTAACATAAGAGTGTTGAGACCACTTTGTCAACTCTTTACTTTTGTGCATTGGAAGAACTAAAATTTTTAATAAATCATAATTGAAGGTTCATTATATAATTTTTAAGATATGACTTTACTTATTTCTTACTTTCTCTATTTTCTCAAAATATAATAGTGTTAAGGCTTTTTAGAATTTGTACAATAATTTAACTACACGGGTGTTGGTTTGACTACGCTAGTTAGTTTTTATTTCTTCGAAAATTTAACTAGTTTCGCATTTATAGTTTTAAAAATCGCCTGTAAAATTTGTGGTCGAATTATCAAAACTTGAAAGGTCATTGCGACTGCATTTTCAAGATATAGCCGCGTTTTAGCGAGATTAGGCCATGACAATCAACTGAACATGATTGACCCGAGTTAAAAAAAGGGATCTTGTGATAAGGGGTAAGTTCGCTACAATGACTTGGGAAAAAAAAATATGCCCCCCATAAAGAAACTTGCGTGCCTCCCTGTGGTCAGTTATGCTATAAAATCAATGTTGCTAATCTTCCTCTTATTTCAAGATAAAACTTCATTTGACGTTTTGATAAGTTTATGAAGGGAATAATGCATAATGAGTTGTGTTATTGATATTATAGAAGGATTGGTATTTATAATACCTTATAATAAACCCTAAGTATTACCAAACCCTAATGACAGCCGTCGTACCGTAGCCGTCACCTTGACGTCTTACCAAACCCTAGACTCTCTAACATCCCCCCTCAAACTCATGGCAATTTTGATAAAAATTTCCATGAGTTTGCACAAACAATAAAATAAGAAAAAAAATCAATGTTCATCTTCTTTGACTTCATTGTCATCTTCATCTTCGCAAGGTTGGTAAGATGAACGAGTACAAACTCGTTAGTAAATTTCTTCGAACAAGAACGTTAAGCTTTTCGGACTTGTCGAAAATTAAAATAATTTGCTAGGAACACTAATCGGACCTAAACAAATTTCAGTAAAACGGAAAATTATCCGTAAATTTCGAGATTTGTGGAGAACGCTAAGTTTTTCGAACTCCAAATTTTGGGGCGTAATACGCCATGATAAATTGGTACCACCTTGATCAAATTTGATTTTTTACTTAGATCCGTCATCGAGAAGAAGAGAGCTAGTACTACTTTTTGATTGCCGTGAACTAGTTTTTGAGGAGGGATTTTTGGTTTATTTGTTGAAAGGTCAATAGCCATCTTGAGCACCACTATGACGTGAGCTCTTAAAGGCATGAAATTATATGGCTTCGTAACCATTCGGATAAAGCAGATGCAATAAAGAATCATTCTTTTTTTTTTAAATGGATTAGTATAAAAATCAGAAAATATCATTCGTATATCCCGCCGGTGAGCGTCATAATTCAATAGCCCACCGGCAGGTGGCGGAAGCTTGTATTCTAGGCCTCAAGAGCGTGAGGCTCTGATACCATGATAAGTTTATGAAGGGAATAATGCATAATGAGTTGTGTTATTGATATTATAGAAGGATTGGTATTTATAATACCTTATAATAAACCCTAAGTATTACCAAACCCTAATGACAGCCGTCGTACCGTAGCCGTCACCTTGACGTCTTACCAAACCCTAGACTCTCTAACACGTTTCATTCCTTTTCTTTTTATTTTTTCATCGTACAAAGATTAAAGCGCTGTTTAGCACGTCATTTCAGGATTTTCGGCTAACTTATTTGACCTTAGTAATTTAACTGTTTAACTAACGGAAATTTCAGCTAGTTTATTTTGTACAAGTAATTAGCAAGTACCTTATTTTGCAAATATATGCTAACCGACATTAAAGGCTATATATACTAACATGTGAGAAACATGTGAGAAATAAGTTACTAAAACTTTTTAACTTCATATTTTACCTTTTCAATTGTTACAATAATACTAAAATCATATTTTTTATGTCATTTTTTCATATTTCTATTTTTTTTTTCCAAGTAGGTTGGAATATAGTTTTAATAATATGAGCTACGTTATTAACTTCTAATATTGAAGTAGCTTTTCAAATTTTAGTGAGTGTTTCAATGAATTTTGCCAAAAAAAAGCCTTAAATACGAAAGTATAAGTTGTTGAGTTGATGTATCCAATACTTAAGAGGGGGAGAGATTGAATTAAGTACCTTTTAAAACTTTAAACACACAACTCGGAATTTATCTGTTACGAATCAGCACTCAGGAAAATTAAACAGTTCAGCAAACTGTTTAAACAATGAAGATTGTGCAGTACTGATTCGAACAGATTCGTGAATGAATCGAGATACAAGAAAAAAATAACAATCAAACAACAATAAGAACGCAACGATTTTTAAGTTCTACCTACTCTCTAAAGGTCTACGTCCACTATCTCTCTTATTAATATCTTCCTTATAAATCAATCCGATTATAAAGAAGACCCTCACGATCAACCCGATCGTGCGACTTGAGTACAACCTCGTACCCCAATTTCTCTGTCACAATATGAAAATTACAAAACTTTAGTCTCCTTATATGGTTCACAACTTTGAACAATGGAAACAAAATCCTTAAAAGATGGATGATCAAGAGCAACTCGAAAAGAAAGACACAACTCACAAAATTTTACAAAAAGGTTTTTTTGGAAAATAAAATTAAAGTACAATTCTTTTTGCAAATTCATCGTTTCAGCATATATTGGTGAGGTAAGCAATTCTGATATGGACTCTCAAATATATGGAAATAATAGGCTTGAAATCGTCTTCACTAAGATCGGGTGTTATAGTCCCATCTAATCCTGCTGTAAGGAGATATTAGGAGAGTTTGACAAGATAAGGAAAACATATTTTAAAAGATAAAATATTTTTCAAAAGATATATTTTCCAAATCTTGAATAAAATATTCTTCCAAATATTTAATCTTTCAAAATAATATTTTCCAACTGAAAGAGAATTATTTAATCAGAAAATTTTGTTCAAGATAAAATTGTTTTAAGAAATCTTTTCCAAATTTCACGAAATATCTTCGGAAAAAATTCAGCGTTTTTCTCTTCTGAACAGACCTAATTTAAACCGTTTGTGAGACTGTTTAAAACAGCCAAATCGAGTTATGCTCAAGATCATCATCTTTACACCAACTAAACACACGACAATTGACTAGAACTAATTTTCATTGATCATCTAGCTTCATTCCAACTTTTGCGTTCTGTAAATAACATATCTAGGCATGCACAAAGAAATCAAACACGTTAAACGACAAGTAGCACGGACTTGTCATCATCAAAAAACATGGTTCAACAAATTCCCCCTTTGATGATGGCAAGTCCTCAGTGACATGTTACCCCTCAACACAAGATTAGTAAGATAATAATAATCATGACAATTGATATAATTAGGAAACAGTCTAAGATCAGCATAGTCGAAATGAACCTTTACTTTTTCGAAACGCTAAGAGGAAAACTTCATAGTCAAAGGTCTAAAGATTAGTAGCTACTAGTTACGAGATCCACCATTATTTCCCCCTCTTGACATCATCAAAAAGAGAAAGCGAGTCAAAATTGTCAACGCACACCCATTGCCACAGAGACAAGGAAGTAGCTACCGACACACAGTCCACATATATAGACATCATAATAACTAGTTCAAAACAATCAACGAGAGCATCATATACAAACACATCCACAAAAAAAGAATAGGCAAAATATGGGTTTGGCTGATTTGAAGGGATAGATCGAGGGAGGGCAAGTTATGAGTGTTTTGGTTAATGTGATTAGGTTAGAATTGACTTCGATTATGAGTATAAATAGTACATGAATATCTAATTTCATGAACAAACTTTGTAGCAAAAGATATCAACATACATTCATATGGAGTTTTGAAGAACATGAAAACTTAGGGGATTTGAAATTAATGAGAAACTAAATCATTACATATTGCTCATAATTCTTCTTCCTTTTTTTTCGTCTTTCTTCACTTTTTTTTTCGTCTTTCTTCACTTTTTTTCTTTCTTTTTTCTTCCCTTTTTTTTAGCACCCTCTCATTTCTCATAAGAATTTATATTGTAATGAAAATCTCCATAAAAAGTTATAATATCATCAAAAATCCCCGATGAAAGTGCAAGATGAAAACATGTGAAAATATCATTATTTTCTTAAATACGGCACGAATAAAAGAAACTCAAGTGCAATATACTCAAACCAAAATCAATTGGGTGAAGGTATAAATTAGTTTTGGGTTGTAGGTTAAAATGGGTAGTCAAATTGATTTGGTGTTTCCTATCTATTATAGATAGGTATTGGTGAAACAAGGTTTGGGAATTCTAGGTTCTCAACTGAACGATGCAGAAGACTGTCCAATTTTGGTTTGGTAAAATCTGGGTTGTTTTGGCTTATTTTTGGGTTATTTAGATTTTGCCTTTATTTGAGAACAAAGTGGATATGCAAGTTAAGTACAAACACCGAATTGTCAATGTAACAACCCGAAAAGTACCCTATTTTTCTAGTAAAAAAATATTTACTAACACTTTTCAGTAGAACTTAAGTTTTTAAAATAGGAATTTTTGTTCCGAGTCTTATTTTGAAATTCCGCGTTCGTATTTGGAATTTCTGAGAGATTTCATGACAAAGACCGTTTTTAGTCATCTTTGACTTTTCTTGACTTTTAAGTCGTCTTTGACTTTTTCTTGACTTTTTAAAGTCGTCATTGACTTTTCTTGACTTTTAAGTCGTCATAAACTTTTCTTGACTTCTAAGTCATTTTTGACTTTTCTCGACTTTTAAGTCGACTTTGACTTTCGTTTACTTTTCCCGACTCGCCTCGTAATTTTAAAGACCGAAATTTTATTTTGAAAAATAATAAATTTAATTTATTTTTATTAAGATTTATTTGAATTTATGATAATTTAATATAATTATTTTGAATTTATTCGGAATTAAAGAATAACTTTTATGATTTAACCCCAAACGTCATTTAACTATTCCCGGGTCAATTTAAGTCCCGAACCCCGACTTTGACATGAGTCACGCGCCCCATGTCACTTTTTTTCCACTCATATTATATCTTTTAATTAATATGATTAAACTAATAAAAATATCTAAGATATTTGTAACTTTATCGGTCTGTCAACTTAAATTCCGCAATCGCTTAAAAACAGACCCGATTTCGCTTCTTTTCTCACGTCTCTTTCTCCTCTCTTAAGCTAGATATTTTCCTTTCTTTTCATTACTCCACTAACAACTTGTCCATTTTCCAACAATCAATCAAATTAAGATCTAATTAATCGTTCTTCATCGTTCTTCATTCGTTCTTCGTCGTTCTTCATTTGTTCTTCGTCGTTCTTGAGCAAAATCATCATAAAACCGTCATTTCTTAATTAAATCCGTCCTAACTTATATTTCTAGAATCTCCTCTTCGCTCTCCATCTTCAAGTACGGTTTAATTTCAAATCCGACAAAATCGTTTTCAACATTTAATTATGGAAAATCAAGTTTAAGTTCTAATAATGTTTTTCTTGTCATTTCTTATAGGGGAAGATTTTGAAGACGAGTTTGGTGACTCGTATATTTTGGGTGAAGATTAGTAGACGGGTTTCTTAGTTTATACTTCTTATTTTGGTGCTAATTGATCTTGCTAGCTAAGGTAACGATTCCGAGTTACTTGACGATTTAATGTTACATAGCCTTTGTTGCTTTTGTTTTTGGTTCATCTTTTGATTTTGTTCATGTTATTATGATTTATGGATTTTTAGTTAGTAACATGCTAAGTAGTGGTTATTATTATGTTTTATGAATTTATAACATGTTGGTTGTTTTTGACATATTTGAATGATTTAATTATAATCATGATTTTTGTATGGATGATTGTTAAAATGGTTGTTTGTTAATTAAAACATGTTGGAAATGATTTGGTGTTGGTTGTGGTTTGAACCGTTTGTGGGGTTGTTAAGGGGGCTGGAAACCGGACCCAAACCAGCCGGTTCAGGCCGGTTCAGGCCCGGTTCAGACCGGTCTGGGTTGGTCCATGGTGGGTCCAGGTTTTGGTCTTTGGGTTGTGTCGATACTTGATTGTTTTATGGTTGTTTTGACGGGTTTTAAATATTTTAAGCATGCGGGAAATATTAGGAAACGATTTTAGTAAAATCAACAAAACAGCCCAAAACAGGCCCAAACCAGGCCGTGGGCCCAGTCCAGGCCCGTGTCAAGTCGGCCCAAATCAGCCTGTGGGTCCCCTTCCTTAGACTTGTGACGGTTTTTGAGTTATTACTATTTTATCGTGTTTTGTAATATTTAGCAAGTGGGAAATGTTAATAAGTAAAATATTTAATTAAAAAGGTTTTTCATAAAATTATTATTTCTCACATGTTAGAAATTATGATACGGGATTATAGTTTAATTTGCTATCCTTTAAAGTCAAACGTGTTTTCGTAAGATTTAATAATTCACATGTTAGAAGTTTTAATAAAATAACATGTAATGAATATGATGAATTTATGTTCAAGTCTATGTGGTAAAGACTCTGTTTCTAGCCGGTTTGACCAAACGGGTTTGGTCAAACTAAGATCTAGTCATCCCCGTTTTGACTGATGACCCGTCGCGGGACTCGGGTCGGGGATTTGTCTTCAAGTAAGGTTGTATTTAATTAATGAATTAGCCTTAGTAGATATGAGGCGATATGTTATTTGATTATGATTTATATGCAATTAGTCACATGTTAGGAAATGGTTTCCGTGACTGTTTAATTATATGGTTGGTGTCGTGTTGACTAAGTACCCATAGAGACTTATGAGTATATGGCGTCTTGACCATTCTAATTCTAAATGAGTATCTTGGACCATGACATTGATAGGCCTTACCAACTTTAACGAGTATATGTTCACTGCTTGATAGCTTTT